>UELV01112169.1:6830-23111 GCA_900490015.1 Megastigmus stigmatizans | reverse complement strand
GGGGGGGGGGGGGGGGGGGGGGGAGAAAGGGAGTCTAGAAAAAGTTAATACGACCAAATCCGCAATAAAGAACTGCACGCAGTTCAATCGCGCGCAGAGTCTCGCAGCGGCGGATCCCGCATTGTTTATTCGAGAAAGGAATAAAAGGGGCGGGAGAGAAAGAGAGAGAGAGAGAGAGAGAGAGAGAGAGAGAGAGAGAGATTGACGATCGACGTTATATCGGCATATTACGATTTGCGGGGATCTCGTATTTTAATAACGCAGCGGAAATTCAATCTCCGCGGTCTAATAGAAGAGATACAGAAGAGCGAAGCTGCGCCCGAGTAATCTTTGATGAAACTGACAACGAGCAGCGTCACATCTGCAGGCGGCGGCGCCGATGACACAAAAGTTCCCCGATGCCGCAGCCCCAGCCGCCGCTGCCGCTGCGAAATGAAACGAAGGGAGAAATCTCTCGTAAGCCTCTTACGCTACTTCTACCGTCGACGCGAGAGAGCCTAGTTATGCGAATCAATATTTAATCACGCTGGATTTGAGGCGCGTGCGATAGCCCTTTGGCAGGCTGTGGGGAAAGGATACCTTTTTCTAGCACAGCTGTCTTAGTGCGTGAACGCATCGACTTCTACCTACTTGTGATATCGAGATAAGTGCGTTGCCTTTTATTCATGCGATTATTTTGTGTTTTTCAAAGGCTTATAGTTTGGATCGGAATAGCTTACTTTGCACGTATGGAACAGTCATTGAAAGTTTCAAACGAATAAAGCTAACGTTTCATTACGACCAAAGGTGAGTTTCAAATTTTTGAACAATCAGATTATAACTGTGTAATCATAGTGAGCTCATTGGACTTATTTAAATTTCATTTAAAACGAATACATTATAGTAGAAATTTGCAGTATCATAATAATCACCTAGCGGTACATAGTAACGCAAATTCATTTTCGTGCAGTCATAATGCACATGCGTGCTGCCATCTTTTCAAACTGCGCGTATAATTAACGGTGTAATCTTTATGAAAGTGATTAACGATTCAACAATGTAAGCTTCCTAAATTTTTTAATTAAAATACAGTCGCTTATTATCGTTACATTTTGGATAGAAAGAAGATATTTACGAAGAGTAATTTCTTCATTTCAAGATCTCGAAGCGTAGAAAATCAAAAACATTTGCTGGTGATGAATTAATTGAAGCAATACTCTCCATTCACGTATATATAAAGCGGCAGCATGACAGAAGCAGCAAAAAAGCCTTGAGTATAATACCCCAGTTTCGAATGCACAGGCATATGCAGCGTCGAACGAAAGAATAAAAAAGGAGCTGCAACTGCAGCAGCAGCGCACAGGTCGCGGAACAAAATGGCGCGCACGGAGACTTTAATTAAATGCCCACGAGCAAGACGATATTAAAAGAATAAATCTTAACGCGCGCGCGCGCAATTATCGCCCTGCAGCCGTGAGTTTCTATTTCTGCGTATACCTTCGTCTGCACTTACTCGCGGGCACAGCAGTCGACACCCCTTTCCAGTTCTCCGCTTCGACGCCTCTCGTCTTTATACACTCCAACCCCTCAACCCTCCACCCACTCCCCCCGTTCGAGCCTCGTTTGATCTTTTTTATTTCGCCATTTATTTCGCCCAACCCACGCGATCTCTCCGCGCGCGTTCCGTTACTAAAACCGCATACCTGGCGGGGCAGTGTGTGTGTGCGCGCGCGAGCGAGCCTGGAACTTGTCACGGGCACGTGCGCTTCCACCTCCACCCCCTTGCCGTCCGTAACACGGTTCACCGGAAATGACGTAATAATTAATGGCCGCGTATCAATTAGCCGCTGTGTTGCAGTATAACAGAGAGAGAGAGAGAGAGAGAGAGAGAGAAGCACAGCAGCTGTGAGGCTCCGCGGGCCGTGTATGTGCGTGTGTGTGTGTGTGTGTGTGTGTGCAGTATAGCCAGCGGGCGAATTCTCGGCGTTTTAAATCGCGTTTCGCGCTCTCGCGCGCGTTAACCCCGTTCCGCGAGCTGCTCGCGCGCGTAGCCACCCCACCCCTTCCCCCGCGGGTACACCAGTGCTCCCTATTAATTACCAAAGGCTCCATCAATTACCCCAAGAGGGAACGCGGGGAGGAGGAGAGAGAGAGAGAGTGAGAGAGAAAGCTGGCGGGCGCGATTTTTGACACGCTAACGTATCGCCTGCCCAGATGTCGTCTGGTCAGCGCTTATATAATACACGAGCGCCTGTGTGCGTATAGGCGAGTATATACTTTCTCTCACTCTCTCCGCGTTTTTGCTCTTTCTTTTTCCTGTGCCAGAATGCATTCGTAGGCGTGTGTGTGCGTGTCAGAGCTGTGAGTATAGGTATAGGTTGAACGTTGGTCGCCTCTGAAAATTTAAATTGCCACTGATGGCTGGTCACTACCGGCCGCTACTACTGAGCGACCGGCACATTGTTCTGCTTCTACGCTTGTTACCGTGGCTCTGCGCGCATAAATTTTTTGTCTTTCGGTATTTCCTTCCTTTTTTGTTTATGCTTTTTTTTGCATTTTTATGTCTCCTATTTTGAAATTTTATCACTGGCAATGTTGGAACAAAAAAACCAGATGGAGAGAATAAAGTTTTAAAAGTCACACCAGTTCATATTTAACTGGAAATGTTTCGTATTTTCAGTCAAATTCAGTACAAGTGCAGTGCAGCGTGACTTATAAATACGCGTAATACTCAAAACCCATTAGAATTCATTAATAACAGGATTGACTGATTAGATGCAATTTATCTAATTTAAATAATGTAAGATAGAGTTTCTTCGCCCATGTAAAATAATAATTGACCACATATTTAACAATGTGTTGTATTTACAAGTAAAATACTGCATCTAACAAAATCACTTAAGAAAAACACCGTCGATCTCAATATACTCCTCAACCGAATTTAGTCGACCCATTCCACGTAGCTTCAAATGCTTCATTCCAATCTTATCAATTAGTCCATCTCCACGGTGACAACACCATATCGACAAACAATGACCCCTAACTTTCACGGAATAACGGCCAGCGTTCCTCGTGAACTTGCGCAGAGTATCGCGAATCCAAAGTCATCCAACCGTATTCCCCTACATACACACATTAACCCATAGTAGCAACAGCAGCGGATGTATATATACATTGAAACAGATCAAAACGCGGATACACGCGCGCGGCACAGCGATATTATTGCCGGTAGAATTTGATAAGCACGGGAGGTGGGAGGAAGGGGGGAGGGGGAGGGGAGGTGCAGCACACAGTTTGTGGCTGATGGCAATTAGTCGGATGCCTCGAGGCATCCCGAGCGCGGCTCGCCGCGCTTATATTCGACGGGATTCCGTTGAATCGGTTGAGGCGGCCGCCACCGAGCGCGCGCGTACAACCCTCTCCTCCTCCTCCCCCATTCACGGATCTTCGATAAGGCTTTAACGTAATTATGGAGCTATATACGACACAGCGCACGAACGGTTTGTAAAGACGATTTTATGCTTGGTCGGCAACTTTTGTGCCCAGGCTGCTGGTGCGCTCTCTATGCGTGTGTTCGATGATGATCGAGCGAATCCGCGGCGAGCTGCGGTTAATTATGATAAAAGCTGCCGCGCGTATAATTTGACGTATCGTTGTTGCTGTGGATGAAATTGATTTGGTCGCACGCTTCGCTGACGTGATTTAGGTGTGGTGTACGATGCTTACTTCGTACACCATACATTCATCTTGATATAAACGATTTATTTTCTCTATTAGATTCACATAAGAAATTAGAGAGAATTTGAATCCGAGAATAGAGCATGTCTGAAACTTTATTCGAACAGCGTATCTAATCAAAGCAAACCAACCAATCTTTCATTTTCTCATTTGCAGTAAATACATTCACCTACGCCGTTAAAACAGTCATTATACCACTGCACCCACAACAGAGCGCCAACTAATTCTCAAACAATCGCGAGAAAAGAAACGTATTACTTTCGCAAACAACTCGCAGAAAGAGGTGGCAAAGTCTCGTTGGGCGAGACTGTATAGGTGCGAGAAAACACACGCAAGAAAGGCAGGCAAGTAGCAGCAGCAGCAGCCAAATGAAAAATAAGTAGATCGGCCCGCTTACCAGTCAGCCCTTTAGCTTATTCAAAGTTTTAATTGCATTCGGCCCAGCGGCGCTGATGCCGGGCGAAACTCATCCCTCCCCACACACTCAACCACCCATTGCCTATTGGTGCGCGCGCACGGCAACACCGTGTCGTACGCGCCGCCGCCGCCGCTAGCTATAACTTTTCACGTGTATAGTTGCAACCGATTAGACGACCGAAGCTATCTCAAGTTTTCCGTATCGGTCCAATTAACCCCCCTTGCCCCTCCCCTAAGCCTCGTAGAGATGCAAGCTCGTGCTGTACAGCACGCGTTATACGGGCCGGAATATTCTGCCTACCTAAGAATTCTCTCTCTCTCGGTCGGCTGTATGTGTGTGTGTGTATGTCCGCGTGCGACGCTCGTATATCTAATCCTGATTATTAATTAAATCTGGCACACACCAGGGGAGCGGTCGCGCGCGCACGCGTATGTATAAAGCTGTTTCGCCTGGCTAACTCCTGAATATATCGCTCGGAATCGGCAAATTAATGTTCCTTGCTCCGGCACGCGTGTACCTCTCCCGCGCGCACAAACACACACGTGCACGAGACTCCTATTATTATACTAGCGTCATCCTCTTCGCTAATTGTAATCATCATTTCGGATAGGGCGAGAAAGAGAGAGAGAGAGAGAGAGAGAGAGAGAAGGCGCCTCGGGTGGAATGAATACGCAATGGTTATAAACGTTATAATTGACATCTGTTAAAAGAATGGCTGCATCTTGAATTTGCTTGTCGAATCGTATATTCTAACTGATATGTTTCTCGATGCGAAAGATTCTTCATTGAGTTTTTTCTTGTAAGTTTTTTGAGCATTTATTTGTGCACGTCATTTTAATGATACTCGAATTGAACAAGTTTTCTCCCTTTTATAACTAAATGTAAGTAGGAGAATTTAGTAATACGCGTAACTATTTCAATATTATAAGTCAAATTCTTAGCTCGAGCCCTGCGTAAATTACGCATCGGCAGATACATCGAGCTCAAAGAAACTGCATAGCGGCATGCCAGTACGAGGCATCAATGACTCTCGGTCACGGAGCATCGCGCGAGTTCGTCAACCCTCGTTGGCATCCATTCACACTCATCCACGCTTGTATACGCCTATTGCCTTACAGTAACGACGTCGCCCGCGCATTGATGGTGTACGCCTCGAGCCTCTCCCGCCGATTGAATTTCCCGTTCATAATGACGAGCGTATGCGGCACGCGCATATACACATATATATCCAACTGCGCGCGAAAGAAAGGCGTATAACCTATAGCCAAGGAGACGCGGGAAAAGGTAGTCGGCACTTGGCAAACGATGTGCATATATACATATATACATGGAGCGCGTGCACATTTTTTTCCCAGGGTAAATACGCAGAAAAAGCGGATCGTGGATTCCACTGAATGGCAGATGAAGAGATACTCGAGTCTTGTGAGCGCGATTCCCTCTGCAGTATATCATAAGGGATGTAGAGATATCAGAAAGGAGAGGAAATACACGTACATTCCTATAGTAAGAGAGAGAGAGAGAGAGAGAGAGAGAGGGAGGGAAAAGGAGGCAGGTGCAGGGAGGGAGAGGGCTCGAGTATCAATTTACGTGACATCTGTCTGACATCGGCGCGGCGGCGGCGGCCTAGCCAATTGCGATAGAGATGAGAGGGCTATATATACACTGAATGAGTGTGTGTGTGTGCATCGTCGGCGATGTTTATTCGCCGCGAGCTCCTGCGTGAATGGAGGTAGGAGCGTGTGGAGCGCGCATATCCACGAGAGCTTTGACGACCCCCTGCGAGCTCGATTGTAGGCACGTGAGGTGTGTGCACGATGAATTACGGATGAATCTTGAGCGGAGAGCTGCTTGTCATGCAAATTTTTTTTATGGTCAGCGGATTTTGATGATCCTGTCCGATCGCGTATTGGATAATAGGTGATCAGTATACATTGTACTTGGATACATTCTTATGATCTTTGAGGTTGACATAACAAATTAGCATCTTTCCACAATTATCATCCTCGACAAATTCGCCCAAGCAACTATAGAGCTATTCAACTTGCGCAACGCGGTAAAAACAAAAAAATTCATCAGGCAATTTTCGAAATTAAGCGATAGCAATCGAACGAATAAACGGCAGCGGTGTCTCCTGTGCTCGGCGAATCGAAAAAAAAGCTCGCGCAAGCCTCGATCGAGAATCATATAATCGGCTACAGCAGCAGCGCTGCACACCAACCCAGCAGGAGTCTAATTGGAGGATCGGCCGTTCCCTATAATCGAACCCGTTTCAACCTACCCTCCATGCTCTCCCTGCGCTCATTCCCTCATCCATATACATGCATGTGCACGTGTCCGCGGCAGTTCGCGCGTTCTCACCTGTAATTTTCAAGTTCAACCAGTCCAACAGCACCAGCCTCTATATATACATATATAGAGAAGGAGAAGAATTTTTTTACCCCTACCGTTGTTCGTTAACCGACGAGACACGACGACGGCGCGCGTCTAAAATTACTCGATCGGTCCGATGTCAAAAGGGTGTGGGGGAGGAGGTAGACTATGGAGGTGGATGATGATGATGAAAAAAGAAGCAGGAGGAAGGAAGAAAAAGAGATGTGGAGGGAAGCGAGGAATCGCCTCGTTATTACCTTCAGAGTTAAATCGAATTATCGGGATGAGCACACACGCGCGGACATTTTGATTTGGTTGATTCTGACGTTGACATTTTGAGCCGATTGAGAAACTGCAGGTGATATTTAATCTTATAAGAGATATCGTCGGGCAATTTCATAATCTGCTTCCTAATATGACTACTACTTTTTTAATCTTTTATGTTCAGTTTTTTTTGCGCTATTCTAAATAGTATATATCGGCTTGAAACTTTCCAAAATCCAAATGACATGATTTACCTAAATGAAGGCGATAGTGGCACCACCTTGCCCCCAATGCACATTCAGTTCAAACTCTAAAACATCGCGATCCATGAATACCCAAACTCTGAGAAAGATCTCGATACGCAAAACTTTCTTTTTTCGATAAAATAAAAGCCGAAGCTCATCATCAGCTAAATGCCGGGGAGCAAAAAGTTGCTCTTCAAAGTTCAGCTGCTGTTGCAGCATCGAGTATACAGGCGGAAGTCGGGAGCTATTACAATTAGTCGGCATTATGGTAGGGTCGATGCAGGTAGGCAGCACAGAAGAGTGAGTGAGAGAGACGGAGAACCGGCTGAACTGCAGAGCGAGTATAGAGGATGGCCATCAGCTCTGTGCGCTCTATCATTGCTCGCTCTCTCTCTCTCTCTCTCTCTCTCTGGCTGCTCCGTGAAATGTTCGACCTTCTCTCCTCGCCAGCCTAGTCCCTCTCTTGCTCAAACGCGCTTCAGCTTACCCCCGGTCAGCAACCCTTTACCGAGACCCTTTCATTTGCATATTTTCTGTCTCGCTCCCTCGACGTTCCTAGCTCGCTCGTTCGTTTTACTTTCTGTAGCTTTTATTGTTTATTAGTAGTTGCTTCTATTAATTGTTCACTATCTAATAATGTCGAAATATTTTAAAGCCTGAAAATGTTTTTTTTTTACTGACGAATTAAAAGTATTCTAATAAAAAAAAAATCAGAAAAAAATTAAGGCAGGTTTTAATACCTTGTAATTTACTTATTAGGCTTCGCATACAAAGCCCATACATATATAATAGTCCTCTTTACCCTTTCAGAGAACCATACCCTTCTCACAAATCCAATACGATTAATTTCTCGAGAAATCAAAGCTCGGGGGATTAAAAATTATAAAAAGCGAGGTGTATAAATCTCGTGAAAGATTTTTCTTTTTTTCTTCGCCCAGCATCCAGTGGCTTTCCTCGTCCCATCTTTCATCCTCCCACTGCTGTCTCTCTTTTATCTCTGCCCGACTGACTCTTGCTCTCTCTCTCTCTCCCTCTCTTTCGTTTTGATGATCGCGATCAGTATTTCCATGCTCGTCGAGCGAGAGAGAGAGATAGAGAGAGAGAGAGAGAGCGAGAGAGAGAGGTATCCCTCGAGCCACATGTACTCGCACAGCGCAGTCGATCCGTGCGTCCAGGGCTAGGCTACAGCAGCCGCGTGCTCGTTCTGCCGTGCAGCGGTAATTACAAGCATTCATTTCACACTAAAAGCCAGTCCAGTCTCTCCTCCTCCTCCTACTCTCGGTGGTCGACTGAAAAGAGGAAAAGAGAGAGGGAAAGAGAGAGACAGAGAGAGCGCGAGGGATTCGACCAAACGAGCGGCGTTCGAGTCCAATCACGCGTGCGTGAATGACCGGTCCATGGAAAACGATTTTATTTTCATTCTTTTCTCCCGTGCGCGCAAAAATGGCGAAAATATCAATGTTGTCGGATTTTTTTTCTCCTCTGTGCCTCGCTTTTTTTTCATTCGATTCTCATTCAGCGAATGGGGATATCCCATAGTCGGCAATGGCTGCATCAGTCGAATCAATTTTTCTCTCTTTTTTGCTTCTCTCTCTCTCCCCCTCTCTATATATATTGCCCAACCCCCTCGTGTACGTAGTTACCGGTTATGGGTTAAAGTAGCGTAAGTGCCCGGTGTAATTGTTGGCGCTAAATTGGCACATTTTTCTAAGCGCCTGTACCGGTACTGCTGCAGTACAGAAGTGCTCTATTACCTTTTATTGAACGTGACATTTTGGATAGTATCGGCTTCTGGTAGGTTAGTTCGGAATAGAGTCGATTGAAAATTGATAATAACTGCAACTATTAATAGATATATAAAATATCGCGGAGAAGTGAATATCAAGGATTAGTATAGAATCGCCTGGTATAAGAATATTTACATTTACATAATTAAACATCGAATGAAATCAAATAATAAACTGAGTTTTTTTTACTGGAATTTTATTAGTTTTTCGCTTCATACTGGATCCCAGCCTAGTAAATAAGTCGCCAAGAATGCCATTCGTCCTCGGTGACAAAAAAAAATTAACCTATCCATAAAGCAACAAGGAACAGCTATCAATTTTCCCCAAGCGCAGATAGGCAATCCTTTTAGCCCTAGCATCGAGCGTGCGATTCAATCAGTGGCGTAAGCACTGCGTAAAGCCCGAATTTAGCAGGTAAGAGAGGAAAGGAGAGCCGACCATGCTCCGTCCGAACTTCCGCATCGTCCCGTTCGATCTACCCCGACCTTATGTATATGCATATAAAGTTGAAAAATCCCGGAGGCAGCAGCGGCGGCACAGCATTGGCCTCCTCTCACAATTTATCTCCGTTTCTTCCGCACTATATCCCACCGCGGCGGCTTTTATCTAGCCATCTAGCTTCTAGGGAGAATAGCGAGGACGCGACCTCGGGAGAAGCTGAGAGTAAAGAATGAGCCAATCTCGCGTATGATCGAACATTTCGATTCGACTACGGGAAGACATCGTGTGTCTCTTCTTTCCCATAAGCATATATACGCGCGAGGGAGGAAGAAAAGTTTTATGTACATAGGTGGATGGAAAGACGACTTTCGCGAGAGAGAGAGAGAGAGAGAGAGAGAGAGAGAGAGAGAGAGAGAGAGAGAGGGAAGAGCGAGAGAGGACTAGGAGGGTGTTAGAAGTGATTTTCTTAGGGAAAAATGCTGGGTAAAATTTTGTTAACGATGTATAGGTCAGGGAAGCATTGAAGAGAAATTGTTTTTACAATTTTCCAGTGGTGAATTTGACATTTCCCATCTGAACAATTTTACAGTTATGTTCAGTCAAGGTACACATAAACACGCTTGATGACGGCTTTTATGCCAATTACTTTTCAATGAATCGTTTATTTTATTAGTCGATGATAAATATATGGCTGATTGATCACCTTATACAAAGAAATTGTCACTTCTTAAACTACAGTTCGTTAAATCCACATAAAGAAATGATTTTACAGAGGACTTTTGCTTCTGAAATCTTGAAAAATAATATTTCATTTAAGAAAAACCAATATTTTGAAAGTTATTTTGCAGCGACTAAAGTTTACAGAAGATTCTTCTTCGCATAACCTCAAAAAAGAAACATCTACATCATTTCATTACACAATTCTTCGCTCTTATTACTCAAATTCAAACAACAACGCATTACACACAGACCAGCTCAATGTTCATTCGAAAAACTTTTACACCACATGAAAATCTTAATTCACGCTTGAAGTAATTTCCAAACGAATATCACGTCGCTCCCTTATCTGGCATCGCACTGAATTCCACTGCACACCAAAGCATAATCCATCCGTCGGCCAACATTGCCAGTATTCCCACACAAACGAACGAAATTCAGCTTTGCTGGGGATTTTCGAAACGACACGAAATACCAAACGAAAGAAAAGCGGATCAAGAAAGCGAACTGGTGGACGATTCGTAGCTAGCGCGAGAAGTGCCACACAGGAAGCTTTTCAACCCCCCCCCCCCCCGCTGCTGAATATTCCGAGAGTCGAGGGCAATCAGACCAGCCTCCATTTCTCTCTCTCTTTCTCTCTCTGTCTCACGGCGCGCCCGAGAATATAAATGCCCTCGATTTCGTCTATATAATCATGGGAGTGTGAAATTAACCAGCCAATCCAGCAGCAGTCGACCGCAAAGCTCGCGCGCTCCCCGGCGAACCACCGCCGCGTGGGGGTCACCGACCGCCCGAGTGCAGCACTACGATATATAGTATAAAAGGACAGAGAGAGAGAGAGAGGAAGAGCAGACACCGGTCGCCCATTTCGCGTCGTTCGGTTTCTGCCGACCTCGGAGCTCGGCGCCGAATTTTCGCGACCTGTGTATATAGTTCCCTCGTTGAATTTCGTGCGGCCTGCTGCAGTGCGCGCAAGCCTATATATACAGCCAAAAGTGATCGTTCCTGCGGAATTCCTTTTTTTTTGTTCTGGGATAGCATTGGCGTACTTTTTCTCGAACAATGGCGATTATTCGATTGTTCATCACATACTCAACTCTGTACGAACAATATGAAATGAATTCTACAACATCTATAGGTCGTAGCGTAACTCGTGTACCAAGGAAATCTATACAACGTGGATAATAGTTATGCTATACTCGCATCAAATGCCAGTCCGATAATATAATTCATTAACTGTCAAACGACATGATTTCACGTTACGCCGGTAACTGGTTTTTACGCCCGGTACGTGCGCGTTCATTGCGCTCCTCCTCGTTCCCGCAGTCGAATATATATTTCGCGAAATACGCACTTTTAAACGTGCGCGCACGACTGCCGAGGGATAAAAGAGACACGCGAGGGTCGGCGCGACGTACATGCACTTTTTCGCTGTATCGTCGTTTCCACAGCGGCCAAATTACAATCCATTCTGAAGGAAGCTTTCCTTTTTTTCTTCCCTGGGATATACGTAGGGTGTGTTTTTTTTACCTTGCCGATCACGTTTCAATCCTCGAAATTACGGACTATACGTAATTCGCGTCAGATCCGCTATCTGCTTCGTATTAACCTTCGGCGACAAAGGGCACGATTCGCTCGTAAAAAAAAAAAGAAAAGGAAGAGGTATGAGGGAGAAAAAGATGGTTGGCGAATCGCTTATGGATTCATGCGCTCGGAATTAAAACCGCAATTCTAATTAAGGCGTTTGTCTCCTAATTGAATCCATAATCTGCCAGCGAATGGATTTCCGATACGCACCGCGATAAGCACTGTCTCCTGCCTCCCTTCCCCATCCTTTCTCTCTCATCCCTTTACTATGTACCTTTTATAGCTGCGATATCGTTTGTGTTTATAGTATTTTGCTGCTCGCGCGCTTTATGGACTGCTCGTTCGGGTTATCAACGATAATTATACAGCCCCCTCTTTTTAGATTCGTGGGAATCGCTCGCTAATGTTGCGCGTTTTACATGTGGCGAACTTTGGCGCTCGACGCGGTGTGTGGTTTCACCATCATTGCGTCATAAATACCAATTTCGGAGCTAAGCTTGGGAAATAAGCCGTTATTTCCAATTACCAAGATTCAAATTGCTAGCTTTGAATTATCGAAAATTTATTCACCTTACTTTTTATAAATAAATACTTTGTTCTAATAATTTGAGTCTGTTGCTATAAAATTGGTTGATTCATTTCCGTGTTCCCTTTTTTACAATGCGTATATAATTAAAAATACAAATTGATGAAACTAAATCTAAAAGTGTCGCGAGTAGTTTAAAATTTAGGTATTTTTAAAACTCTAACTCATTGATCATAGCAACGGTTAAATTAAAAGCACAGAATATCACGTTCAAAAAACCGGGACGCGACCGACACGATCCCCCTTGCACAAAAATTGGATCCGAGAGGCAAAAAGAACGAGGAAAAAAGATACGCGGCAAGGCCCGTAAACTCGCTAAACGCACTTCTAATTTCATGAAGGCGCAGCTCCAGAAAGCGGAGAGGACACGCGACGTTATGGTTGTACAGCAGCAGCAGCAGCAGCAGCAGCAACGTTCGCCGACGCAGTGCGTTAACCATGTGCGTGTATGTGGGGGATCGGGTGAGCTGGTGGTGCAGTTATACGACGGCAACTAGCGAGTCTGGCCATTCTCGGTAAGTGTAATGGCGTCACGGAAATATTACCGTTTTGCGGCCAAGTGCGAGGCTGCTGGAGGGAAAGGCGAGGCAGCGGGGATGGAAGAGCCGATAAAACCACCGCGGCGCTCGCTTTTATTTACGACGATGACGCGCAATCTGCCGCGGCGGCTGCACTGCGCTTATACATATATACGTATAAGCGGCTGGGTTGCTTGAGCTGATGCCGACGCCGGGCATAGCGGAGAGGCTCCAGGTGGGAGAGGCAGGGACGCGGAGAGGGCAACGGCTTTTCAAATCGTCGGCTTCGAAATCTCATTGCGAATAAGTGCACGGAAATTTATTTCTTATACATTATTGCGATCTGGCCGCCTCCGAGCGAACGAGCGAGATTCTTTCTATTCCTGCTTTTTTTTCTTGGTAGGGCAAAAAAAATGGATCGGTCTGCGGAGGGAAATCGTCATTTATATTTCTATCCATTATCGAGATTGTCTTAGAGTTTTCGATAACTGCAGTGTTGCGCTGAGATTGAGTAGAGCAGGAGTAAGGGGCTGTAAGCTATTATTAAAATTATGTATATCAATTATAGTAATAACTGGGTTTTTTTGATTTATTATATATTCTTAAAAGAAACTTCATTTTGAAATATCATGAATATGATTAATTAGGATTCTTCGATAAAAAATACATATTGCTTTCTCAATGAGAAAGTTTTAAATCATAAAAATTTTCGAGTCCCATTGCGATTTAATGGATGTGCGGATATGTGTGTGGTATGTGATCCAAAGTTGTTTATGCCGTATCTTTTTATGAAAAATTTTTTAAGCTATTGTATCTTATTAAGGTTGTTATCCTGTAATATTAAAATTTTGACAATTTGTTTTAATATAACTGACAGCAGAGATGGATAATAAATAACGCAACTTATCTACGTAATGACAAATTTAGTTTAACCGATCGAATGATTTAATTATTTACACGAATATAAAAGTTCGCGTTTAAACTTTTACACCAGCTTCGTAACCACTCACTATAATATAAGTATCCGACAGCGGGAGATCGCACAAAAATTGCACTTCTCCCCAGCAGCGATACTCGGCCCGTACTTTTCCTTTTCCACTCCAAGGCCTTTACAAGACAACCAAGAGTCCAAGACGGCGAATCCGACGAAGTTTAGCCGAAGCACAGAGACTCGCAGAAACCATTTCATCACTTGGCTATTGCGAGCGCACCCACCACTCCTAAGCGAGGAAACCACCGCGCGGCCGAAAGATTTTTCGCCAAGGGTCCTCTTGCTTTTGCGAAATCTCAACCGACGGGAGAGCAAAAAAAGGGGGGGGGGGCGGCATAAGAGAGACGCAGAAGAAGAAGACGAAGAAGAAGAAAAAGTAGAAGAAGTAGAAAGAAGTGAGAGAGAGAGGGAGAGAGAGAGAGAGAGAGAGAGAGAGGAGCACTCGAGCCTTGGCTAATATTAATAAGTAGAAGGAAAAGTTGGTTTGATCAGTGAGACCGATGTGGAAGTGAGCGAGAGAGTGTGCAGGACAGAGAAGAGAGCGAAGTCCAGCGCACTAGACACGAACCACATCACAGAGCCGAAGCTATTAGCATAATTACAATACTTTTCGTCTGGGTTATCCAACTTTCTGCTTATTTTAAGCCCCATCCATTCCGCACATACTTCTACTTCTCCCACTTTTACGTTAGATGTGTGTGTATATATATAGCGTTCTCACTCTCGCTCACTCTCTTTTAGACGAGCGAACAGAGCGCACTCGCGTTTCTGATATTCGTGATGGGATTGCGGACGAATCCATTACGCTGATGCGGCATTAAAGAGGCCAAATCGTCGGAACGAAGGGAAGATGGCTCTTTTTCGAGGCTCGCGAGCATCGCTATATCGTATATATATAAAGTTCGCTGAATCTACGTATACGCGCGAACAATATCGAGTGCGTGTAGATGCGTGGATGTATGGTATTCGATATGCGAGCGATAAGAGTTCATTATACCCATTTGCGCGATCGACTTGTCGAACGATTATCTGGCGCATTTCATTAAACTTGTCGATTCCATTGTTCTTGGCAGGTTAGTGAGGAGACCAATAATTTATTTTGAAAATGCATGAAAAGATATTAATCCGATGCTAAATATATATGTATAAGAAACCATAGTAATTTTAATATTAAATGGTCATAACTTTCAGAAATAAAGGATCGTTGTACCAGTTTCAACGAAGAAGTCGAAAGCATCGACTAGCGAGAAAAAGTGAGCAAATCCAAAACAACGATTCACGTGGGCGGTAGTGCGAGCGAGCCACTCCGCGCATAATTCGCGAATCACGATGATAGGCATCGAGAAAAGCTATACGTGTTAAACCCTCGCGCGCCGCGAAAAATCACAATAAATCCTCGCAACCTCGAACTTAAAAGCATTATGTAAATGGGTTTGCCAAGTACAGGAGCAGCCGCCCCGAGAGAACTTGCCCGTATGTGTGCGTGCGCGTGTGTGTGAGAGAGAGAGAGAGAGAGAGGAAGTGAAAACGAGGGAAATTGCCGAGAGCTGCGCGCGGAGCGCACGATCGAGTACCCCCATTCCACCCCCCGGGCCCGCACACCCACACATATACTCATCTCGTAGGCGAGACGCAGGCCGATTAATTGAGATTTACACTCGCACACACATACTCGGCTCGCGGCGTATATATAGTCGCCTCCCTATTACGCATGATGAAGTGCCGTTTTCGAGGCGAAATACGCTGTGTGTGTGTGTGTGTGTGTGTGAGAGAGAGAGAGAGAGAGAGACGCTCGCGCGCAGAGGGTGCCAAGCTGATTCAGCTACATTCAGCCAAGCGAAACACCCCACACAGCTCTCGAGCCTGATTCTGGGCTGTTTACGCTCCTTGCCGCGGATAAATTCGATCCCCGAGTAACGGACTTTGCACACACGACTCTATATCTATATATAAGACGGCTATGTAGCAATGTAAGGAGGGAGGTTGCAAAATTTTAGCGAATGGAAGCAGGATTTCTGCGCTATAGGAGAGAGGTTTCCTGGTCTGGATGCAGCAGGTGACCACGTCTTGAGCTTTGATACCGTAGCGTGGGTTGGCTGCAGTTCGGGATGATTGCGGCTGGTTGGACCGATGCGAGGATTCTTCATCGACGTTTTCTTCGATCCACGGGATTTTGGTCTATTTGGTCAGGCACAGCTCTGCAGGCTTGATTGCGTCTCGACTGACCCGGTTCTGAGGACGGGACTCGGCCAAAATATGCTCTACCTCTCTTACGTGATTTTTATGATTGCTTATTGAATTTTGACCGTGCCACCAAGGCATATTATGATAATCGACTAAATTTTCACTTGGTATAATAAATGGAATATATTTTTAAAATAGTACTGGTCTTTGATTTTAAATTTTCAACATTTTTTTCGTTATAGTGCTTCAATAATATAAAAGAGAAAAAAAAAACTGTATAAATGCGTACACTTTTTTTCTAGACAAGCTGGAACAAACAATATCAGTTAAAAAAAGGCCACCTCTCCATCAACTCGCTGACCAGTTTCTCGTGCTGTATCCCCCCAAAACAAATGAAACCGGTAACCCTTTTTTCCCAAAAAACAGAGGATCAAAAAGAATGGGAGGGGGGGGGGG
>UELV01112159.1:6248-25426 GCA_900490015.1 Megastigmus stigmatizans | reverse complement strand
GTGTGTGTGTGTGTGTGTGTGTGTGCAAGGGTGGCGCGGGTCCTTCTCCTCCTCCTCCTCCTCCTCCTCTTCCTCCTGCTCCTCCTCCTTCTCTTCACCCCTTGCCACAGATTCAGTCGCACACGCGGGGGAGGGGAACAATGCTCTTGCGCCAAGGTGGTCGCCGAGGTAATGCCGAGGTATAGACGACGCGCCGCTGAAGACATGATTAACATCCGTTAATAAGATGGATGCGCGTGACGGCCATTGTTGTGTGTCTCTCACACACACAGGCACACACACACACACACATATATACAGGAGCGTGATTTAGCTGCCTGCGCGAGAGACGCAGATAGCGCCGCGACACGAATGGGATGAGGGAAGGAGTAAAAGAGAGAGAGAGAGAGAAAGAGAAAGATAGTCTCCTTGCCCTTTCTCGGTTTGTATTGTGCGCGAGCGCGTGCAGCTCTTTGAAATTGCACGCGCACAATGGGGCCCATTTTAAAGATCTCACGCGCGCCCGCGAGAGAGAGAGAGAGAGAGAGAGAGAGACTGAGGCGAGCGTTGGATACTTTAGCTGTGTCAACACTCGCTGAATGGACGCTTGAGTTTTTCTTTTTTCTTTTATTCCATCTCTATACCTCTGCCTCCCACTCTTGTTTTTGCTCTCTCGTCAATACGAACATTGAAATTTTGTTTATTAATTGCAACTGATTAGTTTTGACTGGCGACTATGTAGGTTTCCACAAATACTTTATGAAATAATTCAAAACAATTATAATTTGAAATATAGTAATTGGTCAGAGTTTCGCTTAAGACAAGTAAAATTGGTACAATTAAATAATGGTCCAATTCCATTGCAAAAGGTATAAAGCAACGAATGAATTTTGATTCCTGTTTTGAAATCGTATTGATATTACATTAAAAATTCAAAATAACGCATTTTGAGAGAAGAACATTTGAAAACTATATCATAGAATAGCATTTGACAGCTATGCTCCACTAAACTGAGACAGAACAATCCAACCCAGTCCCATCTAATCTCTAGTTCCGCTCCATTCCCAGCTCACGAGCAAATATATCACATCCTAACTAAAACATTAAACTCTCGCGCGCCAGCCCAAGCGAACATCTCACTTTCCCATTGACGCACGAGCTCACCATATCTATATAGGCACGCTCTATAAGCACACGGCGCAGCTGCATCTCGCGCACAGACTCTTTTTAGTCTGCGCTGCATCGCCGCACCGGCAACAGCAGCGTCGCACGCATTAAAACACGCATAATATACAAGCACACACACACACACACACATACACAGATACACGAGCAGAGAGGCCTATAATCGCCACTGTCTCATCTCATAAAGTTCAGCGCTTGCTCATCTCGTCCTCTCTCGGTCGGCTAGATCCTTTGAATAATTACACCGCGCCGCGTCCTCCAGCTTGTCGCACGCACACGCGAGAGAGAGAGAGAGACAAAAGTCATCGAGCTCGCCATATGCAGAGCGGCTCGTTGTTTGTGCAAAGCGTATACGCGTGTGTCTATTACACGGCGCACGCGAAAAAGGAGGATAATACACCGCCGGGGCTCAGCTTACTCTCTCTCTCTCTCTCTCTCACTCTTCTTCTCTCTCTCCCGTATCGTTTCCAAGAGACGCGTCTCGAGCCCTTTATGCCGAGGGAGAGAGAGAGAGAGAGAGACTGTGGTGCGCGCGGTTATCAGAAGGGTACAGCGACGACAACAGCTGCACTACGCGCTATCAGAGCATCGCCTTTTTACCTTACCGCACTGTCTTGGGAAGTAAGCTCGTTTGCTTTTTCCTCGCTGCTGCTGCTGCTGGCGGTGGTAGTGGTGATGATGCGAGTCTAAGGATAGGAGATGGATAATGAGGGCGAGGAGAGTTCGTGGACTCGACTGCTCGGACTTTCCTGGCGCGATTAACTCCGTTTTATGGGGTTGAAAGTGGCAACATCTGTGCACTTCTCAGTCCGCTTGCAAATCTATGGTAAAAAAGTTTTACTATATGTATGCCATACTTTTTAATAAAATAAAATTTTATTCTTTTAAAGCATTCTACATCCACATGATAAACATAATTACAATTGTTTGCGGAGAATAATTTTTATAGTTATTATCGATCCGCAACGTATGAAATAAGTAAAGTAATATATGTATAACTTCCCAAGTAGAATAAGCTACAAAGTACAGCAATTTTTATACAACACTGACACTGACACTTACAATATGAAAATCTCACAAGATTACGCTGCGGATTCCTGCAAGAGAGACATATCGCATCGCATCTTTTGCAAGAGAACTGTAACTATTTTAGCGTAGCTGACTCTTGCAAACCCGCTACTTATTCTTCGTTACCCATCATGCGAACACTTCTCACCGCGTGCTGAGCCAAGATATATATTATATTTATTATATTATATGCGCATTAGACAATACTGTTCTGCAATAAAAAAGAATGGATTGCGTTCAAAAGATTATAAATAATTTTTAAATTTTATTTAATATTCTGCAAATTTAACTTATACCTTGTCCTTTTTTTACTCTTATATATGCGTGACTATATCAGTCTGTGCAAGCTAACTTTATAATTTCAACGAGAAAAGTGAGTTATTATACTACACAAAACTGGTATTACACTCATTTATGTGCTCGTATTTTCAATAAAGTTACATATGTGTATATCTGCGATGGATCGATATTTATGAATTTTAATTTCTTGTTCATGTCTTTTTTAAGTAGTAGCAGCGGTATTGATGTTTTTAGTTATTACTTTGTTTAAAAATACCGCAAAATTGATTAAGCGTTTCAAATAACTTCAAACCACAAAATACTTGCAATATAGAAAACCGAGACATGAACAGCAATTGAGACATTTACTTTGCACTCCTATAAAATAAATCATTGATTATTAAAAAGAATTTAATATCATTTTCATTAAATGTATATACCTTTGTTTGCATGAGAAGAAGATACGTTCACAAAGAACTATAAGAATTGATGAGCAAAATCCACAGATCAAAAGAACAACAAGTTCCAAAATTAATAAATCTTTAGCATAGACGTCAAATTTGGGGTTATTGAAAGTACCACTGAATTCTCTAAGAGTGGGCGACTTGTACCACAACCCAGACTCAAAAATTCTTCGAAACATTTCTTGAAATGACATGGTATAAGGTGACGCTTCTTCGAAGAAATAAATGGTAAATTGTTTCGTAAGTATTGGCTTTGCCACTTTCATGGCTGTCTCTACATTAGTTCTTCTAATCCATCCTTTATAAAACAATAAATTATTGCCTATAAAGCACGTGAAATTCTTAGTATATTTTGAAATATCTAAGCAATTTACATGATCGTTTGTTAGTTTTGCTTTGGTCTTTATGTTTCGAACAAACTCGTCATCATCATTAGAAAAAACGATGTTAAAATGTTGTTTATACACATATGGCTGTAGCTGATATTCATCAATTTCTTGAAAACTATCAAAAGGAATCTCATTGCGTATTAACTTAACGCCTAAATATTTGGAAAAATAGCCAAAGGTATAGACCATAGAAAGAGCAGTAAAAATCACAAATAATACTCTACTCAATGATTTGTGTGGCCGCGAGTGTACAGCTAGTCCGAGAAGCAACTGCAGAATGTGCATTACCTGAAAACTTTTCCAAGTTTTTTTTAATCGGTATACACCCCAATTTATGGATATGCCGATCAAAAATACAAACAGCAAGGAACCGAATATATTCCAAGGAATGTCGAACTCAGTCATTGAAAGGACAGGAACGACAGATAAAAATAACACTTTATAGTACTCTAATGGTATGGTATGCAATTTAGAAAAGGAGAACCATATTGGAAGAGGAAATAAGAAAGCATTTGCCTTGCTGATTTTCATGTCATTTTGAATATTAGTAACAATATATTCCAATGTTACTTTACTCTCCGTCATCGTCACATACTTGATACTAAAGTTCATCATTTCCGCTGCAATTGACATTAACGGATAGAAAACTACTGCGTCAGCCACAGTTTTACTTTTTGTTAAATTCATTAATGGTGGATAGTTATAACCCAGTATTTTAAACGGGTATCCATTCATGTTTCGAAGTTTGTTTGGGAAAATCTGAGTTTTCCATGTAAAATTAATTTTACTGTAGTACTTATAGAACGGATTAAAATAATAAAGATTAATTGACGAGTTATTCAAGTTTATTTCCAATATTGAAAAATCTAAAAAATTTTGCGACCAAGCGTATTGCAATAAGTTTGTGAGATATTTATTGAGCGTTAGATTGTTTTTATTAATGATAATAAGTAAGCATTGAGGACGAGGTGCATTTGTTAAAAAGACTTTTAATAAATCTACTATATATAGCAAATCAGTAATAGAGCTAGCATTCAAATTACCATACAGTATAATGAAAATATTACCGTTTTGTTGGTAAGAAAGTCTTTGTACATTTAATGATTTAGTATTAAGAGTACAATTTAAATTGCTAGAATCAATTATTAAAATTGGTATCACTTGCATAATTTTTTTAAAAATTGCAGATTTTTCAATGTAAACTCTTGGCGATTCCCAAATTGTATTGGTGAACATAGAAATTTGATATGGTTTTACATCGTCGACCAATTGTTGTATTAAAATATCGGACCAATCATGGTTAATTCGATGATTAGTTATATAATTCCCATTCACTTTTTTATTCGTTAATATTAGAATGTAAATGATAATAAGCATTTTTGTTACACAAATAGAAAAACTTTAATGAATACAGATGATTTATATTATCATTATTATTTTATGTATTACCTAAATTAATTCGCACTAATATGTTTGACTAACTATCGTGACAGAATTTTGTGTATGCTTTGAAGGGTAAAGTAGCACGAGTAACGATTTTCTATTACCGTACATTTTCATATTGTGCTTTGCCAATTACTTGAATACATTTTGCAACTTTTCAAAAACCTGCTACTATTTATTAAGATTTCAGAAATCTATGTACTAAAAGCAATCGATTTCATTGATTAAATTTTTCTACAGAAATTTTTAAAATATTTTCTACTAAATACTAAATTGGAAAATAAGGGCAATGAAATAATTGTTATGGATATATGTTACAAAAATAAATTTACAAAACAACGAGATTCAACACTTTGTAATAAAGGAATTAATTATTAAGAGCTCTTGATGTACTTTTACATAAAAATAATATTATTATGGTGAATTTTCACTGAAACATATTTTGTATTTCATTTGCACATAAATATTTACCAAAAGGATATATTTTGATCAGTTCGTATGTAATTTACAGTATAATTTGAATAACTTGAATTTTTTATTTGCCGCAGGATTTTTAAAGTTTACCTGATCCAATTTAGAGTCCACTCAAGTTTGTTACGCTTGCAATAACATTGTGTACCAAATGAACTCAGGAATTTGCATATAAATAACTTTTACTGGGATAACATGCTTACAAAGGTATACGAAAAATAGTGAAACGACGATGGTTTTAAAGTATTACATCGTTTTCGAAAAGTTCTCAATTGTATGGAAATTTCACATTTTGTATAATAATGAATGTTTTATTGATATTACAAACGAAATTCATACTGCAAGGACGAAAACACTTTATTAATCACGTTTTTATGAAAAAGGGCATTTTCATTCTATTGTGACTTTACTGGTAACTTAATGAAAACGAACTGTTTTATTAAATTATAATTTGCCTGCTCTAATTCTATTTTAAATAAAACTAAATTTTACGTACTCAATAGTACATTCGTGCCGCCATATCACCTTTCAGTGAGAGTTTAAGATCACTTATCATTCATGGCTACTTATTGAAAAGCTTAGAATGCTGCACATTATTGATGAAGGAAATAATCGTTTACAGTAACTGTCCCGTGACGCACATTCCGTAAGAAAAGTGTACTCCGTTATAGATTTTGACGCGCAAGGTATCGCAGCCGGAGTTAACGACAGGTAACCGCTATGGGGTAGGTAAAAGTGTTCTCGGGGTTGCCGCGTTCCCCAATAGAGGGCGGTCACTTTAAAACTACCCACCGACCCTCACTAAAGTATGCGTTTAGCGGTTTAAGGACTTGCAAAAGCGACCGACTGCCTTATGCTCTACACAATAAAATAACATAATTCAGCACAATTTTTGTTACCTATCATTTGCGGTTCTAAAGATTTTTAAATTTATCTATAACTAAAAGTTCCTATTTTCACATTAAAATGAAGAATTCGCCAATGCGGGTATAACGATTTTACACGTTCATTGCGCTATAATTTAAAGCTCATTGTCAATCTCCAAGGATAAAATAAAATTCACCCGACCGCATAGAAAACAAACATAAAGTTAAAAGCACAGACAGCCTTCAAATCAGTCAGGAATAAACGAGGTTCGCCAAATGAAGCATCGATTCTCCCAGCAAGCAATCGACCGATTAATATTTACACTGCGCGTAAAAGCGGACACCTGTAATACAAAACGACGTGTTAACAGATTCATCCCGAAAGCCTCACTCATTTATTCATCGTAATATTTGGAAGGTACATGGAGGGCCGGTCAATGTCGTCGCTCGTATATACGTGTGTTCGCGCGGACAAATTTCAATGCGCCCGCATACGTGAAGGGTCTATTATAATACGAAAACTGGAGTGAGCGCAACGCCCACATATATAGGCCTGCACCTGGTCTCGTGAGTAATCTCTTCTTCTCTCTTTCTATTTGCATATTTGAGAGAAGCGAAAAGATGAGAGGGGCGGGGCTTAGTTTGAGTGTGGGCAAGTGTGGCAAGCGCTTTATTGCTATCGTGGAACTGGACGACGGGACTGGGCATGAAAGTGCAAAATGCAATGGCAATGTATACGCGATGGTACACGAGTATTCTTTGTTTACCATTCTTCCTGACTTTTGTGTACGCGTCCACTGCTTTATCATCTGCTTTTTTTTCCTAAATTTTAGGTACTTGTGATTTAACCAATTCTGTACATAATAAATTATTCATCCATGCAAAGGTTCTATTTTATATTTATACTTACGTTTATATGCGAAAAATGTCATTTGAAATTATTATTCGAAAATTCATCGTATTTTTTATTATCTAGTGCAATAGTGGTGGGTTCTATCAAACATATTTATTAAAACAAATGTACTATTGCTTTCTTTGTTCTCAAAAATTATATTAGACATAAGATTGACGAACCTCTGAAAATTATAATTTCTGACAACCAATTACTAAAATGAAGAGTTCGAATTTTTTCGAGTTCAATTGAAAGCACTATAAAAGCAATTACGGCAGAGTATTGACGGGGAAAAACAAGCATAAGCATAAAGGGTCCGAGTAATTTAATATCAAATACCGGCGGTAATATCGAACGTCACGGCGGAGTTTCCTCACTTCGCGGATGATCATCGAGTCTAAAGAAAGCCGACGTCGGCTGTTCTTGTGGATCAGTTCCAGTTGAGCGCAAGTAAGGCTCTTAGGCCGATGTCAATAAACCTCGAACAAATGCACTTAATCACGCGTATGCCTTCGAAGGCCAAACTCTTTCTCGTGCATAACGTACACACTTTTTTGACGTCACCGCTCGCGCTCATCACTTTCCTTTAAACTGCGGACAATAATTGTTTCTCCTTTTTCTCTTTCCCTCTCTCCCGCTTGTCCTCGAGTAGCCCGTATGGAACAATCAAAGAAGAATGTATATACATGCATCTCTCGTGCGGTTCAAATTCAATTTATCTGAGATAATAATTTTATTCAATGTATATTAAGTTTTGTAAATTAAGTTTTAATCTACAATATTTGCAAGGTGTAGGCAAAACCATCGGATTTCGTTTCGCTCGAATTTTTCAAATTTTCTTAATAAATAATTTAATACTTTTTAAAGGTAAACTCGTGACACTTTAATCACGCATTTTAAATATATCATAAATATTAGATGCTTGATCCTTAATTTTATGCCAATAAATGAACGTTATTAAATCTTGTTTGTGATTCAAATAAAACGATTCATTAAAACGAAATCGCTATTTTACAGCTCTGACCGAATCCACATAATTCAATGCTAACACGCACGTACGAAATTCAAATACTCATAGCTTGATAAAGACATAAAGCTCGCGCTCGCGTGCCCCGACTCGCTGTAAAAAAGCTCGTATTTATATGCACGCGAAGCTCACAGCCACTCCGTACATATAAAACTCGCTATAAAACGAAGCGCAGCAATCGCGCGAGTCACGTATATCTACTATATGTCCTCGGAAGGTGCGAAAACGGTCGAGCATTTATTCAAGAAAGCTCGTCAAATCGATAATTAGCGTGTCAATTAGCGTTGATACGGCGTATAATTGCCTGGGCGCGCGCGCGCGACTTTCCAGTTGATTTTTCACCTCGGTCCCACTCGTACACAGGGACGCGTTTTAATTGAATGTATAAAGCTGCACGTGGCCTTAGCCGTCGCTCCTCTTCACTCGGTTCAGTGTGTATGCGCCTGTGTATATGTGAGAGCAAGGACTTGAATGGGCGTCTTAACGGTTCGGCGCAAAGTGATAGTGTGACGAGCGAAATTGAAATTGCCAAGAATGTCCGTGGACGACGACGGAGGAGTGAAAAGTTAATGAAAATACGCTGATGCAGTGTGTATAAGGGGTCGAAGGGGGAGGGGCGAGGGGGAGGTTATTGTCGCTCGGGATCTGCTCAGGCCGACTTAATTGCTTGTCAAGATTTAGCAAATGTGTAGAGCTACGTGGTCATAATTGAATTTCACGTTTTAATTTGTATTTTCTCGCGAATGATATTGCATTCGATTATGTTTCGAGCAAAAAATGATCGTTTAATATCCATCTTTTTCCACTGTGTTTTATTAAAAGGTTTGCACGCTTACTTTTTTTTTCTCTGTTTTTGAAACATTTGAAACACGCCTGTTATGCTTGTTTGGTGTGTGCCGCGCAGGTGCGGGTAGCAATTTTTTTTCCTGGTAGATAATGACTACATTCAATTTATATTCATTTATAAATTAATTGTTGTGTTTGTTAAATGACTGTTCAAGTTTTTCGTAAATACTTTGCAGAATGTTAAATACATATTCATAATTTAAAATCCATAAATTTTATACACTGTATGAATGATACTTGAATCTTTGAAGTTAATCTTTGTCTTGATATATTTGTATGTAAATAAATGGTTTGAAAAAAATAATTTAAACTATTTTCTTTTACGGTATATTCGATATCTTATTTACTTATTCTTTATTTAATGATTATGCAATAAATTCAAATAAATATTTTATTCAGTTTGCTTAAACCAAATTATTAATAATCTTTGAAGTAGTAATAAAAAATTTTATTTATCCCTAACTCGATAGCATTAACAATTAATATACAAATACAACAAAAATAAATTTTCCATCAATCACCCGTAAAATCTTGTACAAATTATATCTTTCAAAATCTCCAACCGCATGCAAACGAACCTCCCAAATTAATCCTGAAATATCGAATCCGTCGAAAACGGTCAGAGGAAGCACAGCACGAAACTCCTGGCGAATATTTCTATTAAGCGCACAATCCAGAACAATGATTCGGCCAGGCCAAACTGTAACCCCATCATAGGCCTGCCTGCAGCTCTCCGGTGAAAACTCCCTGCAACGACTAACAGCGCCGAGGTAGAATTTATAGGGTTGGAGCGATAAAGGGTTGGAGCGAGTTTGCGGACCGCCTGCCAAAAGTCACTTATAATGCGCGCTCATCTCCTATATACCCGGATAACGCTCGTCGCGACTTCTTACAGAGCATTGTCTTCGACAATCGGCTACTCTTAACCGGTTTCGACTACCGAGCCACGCTTCATTGTCGCGTCTCAGCGTCCACGAGACAATAGGCGTAGCAGAATCTTACGACCCGCTTAATTTTGCCAATATTTACGACGCGAGCCCAATTTTCCTGGGACTTAACCCTTTCCTCGCTACAGGCATGAAGATGTATACGGATAGAGACTTTGGGCTTGGAGGAGTGCGAAGGAGATGGCCAATAATGGATGAGTCACTGGAAAATTTGTGGCCTTCGATCGAGATGTGGATTCGGAAGATTATTTTTAAATACATGAACATGTGGTGAAAAATTTTAATTTTGGTATTTTTTTGGATATGATAAACATAATGTGTTCAAATGCATAAGAAGTTAAGTTTTTCATTTATTTCTTAAATATAAAAATGTTGTATATAATAATTATATAGTAATAGCGTAAATCTTATAAGTGTCTTTAGATATTCACGTTAATATTTTATGTTATGTCTAATGAATTTAATATATTTACTCTGAGTAATGCAAGGGATAATATGAAATAATTTAGCCAATACAACCAAATGCGCAAAAGTAAACACTTTTTGTCATAAACTTTATAAATTCTAAATTACACCATAATAATATAGATTTAACCAAGACCTTGTCAACTTAATTCCTGATAAATTAAATAATACTGGCTTATTTTCCACTTGGCACTCTGACAAATGATATATCATGCAAAAATATCATATCACAGTAACTCGCGGCATTTCAAGAGAACTAAGCGGCTTACAAAGTCTATTAGGATAAAAGAGAAAAATACTCTGCCGAGAGATTTATCAAAATCGTAGATAGACGACTTAACGAAAATTTACCCGACAAGAGAGACGCGGACGGAATAAAGTGGCATACGTGGCAGCATTTATGAGGCAAAGCAGCGGGGCAGACGCATGCATATATATAGGTATATATATATATATATATATATAAAATAGGAATCCCTGCGGGCCTTTACATACATATATACGATGGAGTCGTCATCGCTCGTCTCTCAGCGAGGGATTTCGTTATCGCTAAATTTACGAGACACGCGCGATTCTGCGGGCAAAAACTTGCAAGCAGCAGCGGCAGCAGCAGCTCGGAATCGTCATCAAACGCGTCACGCACGCAGCGGCTCTACGCGTCTTTGTTACGATCGTAAAGGCGACGATTTATCTCGCTTATAATTCTCATTTGAATCCTGCGAACTCATCATCGGCGGTCCGACGCAGCTATAAAACTGCAAGACTCTCGACATATGATCGCGAGCTTTTATTTTCGAGTTTGACTGATCTCTCCGCGGTACGAGAACGTTATTTTTCCATGACTATTTATTTATGTTGTCGTTGTGCGTTATATGGCTTCGATTCGAGCGCAATCATTTTTATTTAATTTATAGATTTCCACGTAAAGGCCAAATATTTCATTGGAGCGAAGCAATAAAGAACGAGACGCGGGAGCGTTCAATCTTTGCGAAGGATGCATCGCTGTTTGCGCAGGGATGCGCGAGGGTACGCAATATTAATTGCGATTTATCATATTGGAAATGTAGCTAGCAATCGGCAATGTTTCACAGTAGTCGTGCAGTTCAATGTTAAATGAATATAGTATATTTTCTGGAAATGGTTGCGTCGATCTGTTAAATATTTGAGGATCGGATTTTCTTTTTCCAAAATTATCAATGTTTATAATACCGCAATATTAATTTACGTAAAATTAAAAAAGGTATTTAAATCTAATAAATTACTTTATTAACTGAAATTTAAATTAAATTTAAAACAAGAATTTGATATGATATAATTTGAAAAATTACTATAGGAAAACTGCTAAAATGGCACCGCAAACGAGAAAAGTACTTAACTCGATATGAAATGAGATTAATTTTAATTAAAAATAATAATTTAATTTCAGTACATAATATGGTCTGTGAATGAACAAAATTAAACTGAAACTATTTTATACGTAGTATTTATATTTCAAAATAACGATGTTTTAGGCTTAAAATCTCATATAGTCGACAATGCAGTAAATCCAGCAGCATTACGGATAGTCGGCACCAACGCTGAAGCAGTCCAAGAAACTAAAAAATCATAACCAAAAAATTTAACAGTCACAGCAAGAGGCTCGGACACGCGAAGCACACGAAAGCCGCCACTCATAGCGTTCCTTTCGCTGCCGTGTGGTTTTCCCCCCGTCGATTCCAGAAAGATTCGCCCGACG
Organism: Megastigmus stigmatizans; assembly: GCA_900490015.1. Taxonomy (NCBI): domain Eukaryota; kingdom Metazoa; phylum Arthropoda; class Insecta; order Hymenoptera; family Megastigmidae; genus Megastigmus; species Megastigmus stigmatizans. The sequence continues at coordinate 13,370 of UELV01112159.1, read as the reverse complement.
ACGATTCAGCAGTGCTCAATTCTCTCTCCTACTCTCTGATTTACGATGTTTGCGATTATGCTCGCGGTCATCGGATTAACCTCCTCCCCGTCTACGTCAGGGGGATACAAAGTCAAGTACAATGTATAGAGTCGTAGCGCGCAGTGTATACGCCCACCCTATACTCCGAAAACTGCTGTTATATACCTTCTTAGTATAAGTTACCGCCTAGGTGAAACAATCGCTCCCGGAGCGTTAACCCTTTCACTCGTCTCACAGGCACAGAGATTTATTTAGTCGTCCGTTCCGTCTTCGCCCATGGGGAGACTCTCGGTTTTGATTCCAACGCGTGCCTCACTGCCCTCCTACTCTCTTTCTCTCTCTCTCTCTCTCTCTCTCTCTCTCTCTCTCTCTCTCTCTCTCTCTCTTCCTAGCTTTAACCCTTTCTGCCCGTACTAGCTTACTTATTTGAGCGGACTCGTAAATATGGGCACAATCGTAAATTTAGGCGCGTCATGGGGGCATCGCACGAGGCGAAAGGGTTTATAACTGTTTAGTCGATGGGGGCGAGAGAGAGAAAGAGTTGAGGTTAAGATTGGACTCTCTGCGGGAAAATTGGTGAAAGTTTGCGCTGCGCACGGGCTTCTACTTAGTGAATGACGACGATTTTCCAGACAATTTTGCTGACTCTGTGGCGTCACCGCACTGTTGGTGCGAATTCCGAGGTTTTGTCGTGGTTTTGGCCGTTTTGAGAGAAAGACGGAGCTTTGCGTTCAGAGTAATTAGGAATATTATTATTATAGCGGCTTGTTATTTATCGGCGATGGAAAGATTAGACTGTATTTTATGTGAATCCCACTATGATATGGTTACGATGCCAGTTAGCACCATATTCGACTCGGCACTATTTGCTTTGTACAAAGATTTTCTCTGGCCTTTTTAGTTTAATGAGATAACTATTATAGTTAATATAGTTAAAAAAAATTACAAATAAATTTATTAAAAAACTATGAATAAGTTTGTGGAATATATTAGAGATATCAGAGATATTATTTGCATTAATTTAGAAAATAACCCTGGTAGAACATTGACGAGTTCGGCTGGTTTCATATCCAGCCGTTAGCCAGTTTCGACTAGCCAACATTTAGAGTTTCAAATCGTCAAATGCTCGGTAATGACCAGTGAAGACTAAACGTCAAAAGTAAACAAGAGTCGAGAGTAGCTTTTTTAAGCATAACCTCAATATTTTATGCATTAAACGCCAAATTTTTAAGTTTAATATATCAAATTAAATATGGTAATATACATATTTATCTGACCAATAATATTTATTTATATTATTAGATATCAATATATCAGCTTAAAATGGAATAAATTATAATTAATCAGCAAATATATCATTTTAAAATAGCCGAGTCCTTAGCCAGTTTGCGTTTCAAAACTGTGGCGAAATAGCCAGGGTTATTCGTCTGCTAGACGGGTAAGCTCGGTTAAAAACTCGCGTATATAATCGGTAATGGCTAGTGGCTGGTCATCAACTCGGCTAAATTTCTACCAGGGAATAGATGTTTAAAATTCCATTGCACTAAAATATTACCTATTTCTAAATTACCAGGGAATTTTACAAAAAAGAAAGGAACATAACTGATTTATTTAAAATAGTGATATTAAAGTCGCACTTACAATACATTTAAATTCAGTTTTCAAATATTACAAAACAAGACAATTTTACGTTTATTTACGCATGAATGATTTCTTATAAAACATTTGCATACTCGTTTACAAATACACTATGTGGACAAATCAGTCGACATTAAGAGTCATAAATACTATGAGACACGCAATTACATAAATATGCATCGCAAACATTGAATTAAAAAATGATAACTATAGAACGATAAATTCGACACTTTCCAAGCCTGAACACTTACAACGTCGGCCCGGTCCGACGCCAAAATCAATCCGTGCCACGCATTAAAATCCAAACGCTCACCAAAGCGTCAAACTTGGCATCGCACACGCTCTAAACGGTTAAATTACAGCCAGGACCTACGCGTAAAACAAATGAAGAAGAAAAATATCGGCTTTAAATCGAAGTGATTGCCTTCTCTTCATACACGCATTATTCTCTCACTCACTCTCTTTTCTTCCCTCTCTCTCTCTCTCTTCGTATGCCACACAGTGCGGGTACAACTCACGATAGGCGATTATGCCGCCCGCGGCATGAAAGCTCGCATCCCGCGGTCATATAATACGTCTCTTTAATATTCAACGACTGCGCACACCTGAGGATACAGCAGCAGCAGCCGAAGTGAATGCGGGAATTCTCTCGTCTTTTTATCATCCTTATACCTTCCTCGCAGCCGATTATATCCTTGAAAAAAAGAGAAAAAATCTATATACGCGACACCTCCTTTCGCGAATCGTACATATACGAGCGCGCCGTGGGGAGGCTTGCAAGCCCGACAAAAATATTCCCTCTTTCCACCCAACGATCGTTTTCAGCCGCATGGCGAGTTAACGTCGCGTCTTGTTAAAACGCTTTTGAAAACGTAATAATACTTTGCCGCGTCGTTTATCCTGCGAGATTCTCTGTGTGTGTGTGTGAATATGTAAAGGCTGCGAACTCTCGTGGTTATATTTTTGCTTTAATTAGCGGTGTCTCGTCGCTGGGATTTGCATTTCTTTCGTTACTATCCGCAATGATGAAACGGGTGTTATATAGACGAGATGTACGCGAGTGAAAAATATGTGCTATCGTAAAAGATTATATTCTCGTTAGAGTGCGACAGATGGGCATGCAAAGTATATAAGTTCGTTTTATTTCTTTCTCGGCTCTGTGGAGTAATCATCTCTCGTCTTTTCTTTTTGAGTACGAAATACATAAAAAAAAAATTTATGACGCCTTTTTTTATTTTTGAAACGATGTTGCGCCAACTTTTTCTTAAATATCAATATATGTACATGCAAATAGAGAACCTTGGCATTTTTAACTTGATTCGTAAATAAAATAACGTAGACAATAGTTGTAGAAAAGCAGAGCCGCGTGAAAAATGTTTACGTATAACAAACAGACCGCTGAACCGAGCGCTCAACAGTGCGTATCTAATTAATATCAGTAAACCCGGAATTCGTTACAGCTCCTTTAAAATAATAAGCGATCCTTGACGTCTTTACTCCCGCGGCGGCTTCGGTGCGTCAACAGATCCGAACCCCCCGGCAATATATACATCTCAACCGAAAACAGAGAATTTTCAGAAAATACAGCTTCACGTACAATTTCCACCTCGTAAAACACACACACACACAGACCGTGAGGGCAAAAAACCGTGGAGTACAACGGAAGCAGAAAAGACGCGCACAGCTTCCAGACGTGTAGCGAGAAATTTTCCATGAGCGCATCTCGCTTCCGGAACGTAGAGACGAAGGTCGGCTCCGCGAGACAGAGAGAACGATGAAAATCCCCCGTACCATCCCAAGGACGTGAAAAGCGATTTCGGGGGACTACCGGGATAGAGACAGCATGGGGTGTGAGTAGAGCGCGCAAAGTGGCAAAGTCGGAAGGCTCTGGCTTGTCATATTTTGGCCACCGCTCGCTGTATTTACAACCAGAAATATGGCCAAAAGACGTTAGGAGGTCGGCAAACACTCCATAGTCTTGCTACGCCGCTGACTCTCTCTCTCTCTCTCTCTGTCTCCCACTCTCCATCTCGATCTCCAGTATCGCTTAGAAAAATGCGAGGTGAAAAAGAAGACTAAAAACGAGATCCTCCTTGTCTTTTTGGTCGAGTGATATACAACCCGAAGCAGCGCTGCCCGAAGTTGCGCGAAAGACGAACGCGATGGAAAAACAGCCCCGTGTGCTTTCTCTACTGCTGCTGCTGCTGCTGCTGTGGCTGTGTATGTGTGTTTCTGCGTGTGCGTTCGCGAGGTAGCCTCGTAAAGTTATTATTTCGCGATTCATCCGCGCCCAGAGACCGCAATAAAATTATTGCATAAGCGGAGAGAGGCGAGCTGCTGTAGGGAGATATATGACTACACGTCCAGAACAATTGTCAACTCACGGACTCGAGACAATTCGTAATAATGTGGCAGTATTCGTAAATTGCACCGACGTTTTTTCGTCGGGCTCTGGGTCTCTTGTGTCTATCTCCTCTCGCCGAGAGTTTTTACTGTTGCAACTGTAAAATCATTTTTCAACCTCGTAAAAGTTGCCGAGACTATGCGCGAAGGCTAAGCGAGCCTCCACTGTTTTTTTTCGCCGAATATATATATATTCGGCGAAAAAAGTATATATATATATATGTGTATAGCCGGGCTGCTCACTGGACAATTTATGCGAGCGATCATTAGGCGGTAAAGGACGCGAAATCTTTCGAGAAGGATATTCCGGGATTAAAAGGGAACATCCGCGAGATCCTAATCTGTCTCAAGGACCGACTGTGCAGCTTAAATCCTCTCTTGCGCAACTGGCGCGAACGGCGAGGACAAAAAACATTTCTTTATTCCCTATATCCCGGAGAGCTTCAGTTTCGTGCAGCTTAGAGCGCTTAGCGCTCTTGGCTTTAAAATGATTTACAGCTTTGCAAAAAAAAACTAGACCGAATGTAATTCTGTAACAGGTGAATGATTTTTCGATTTTTTTTGGTTGTTACAGAAAGGGACTACCGAGCGCTTACGGGTCGTTGAAATTTTCCTGATAATGCGAGCAAACGCGTTACCGCTACGTTCGTTCAGCTAACCGATTCGAATTTACCGTTTTTGGGGTATAATGAAAAAAAAGATTTTTATTCTGCAAGATTTTCGATATGATATATTTCTGCATTAAATTTTATTTAATAATTTATTAAAGTATGCAATATTTTATTAAAGTTTTAATTAAACAAGAAACACATACATCGGAATTTAAAATTAATTTTTAAGAATATGAATTTCAGTACGAAACAATATAAGATTTATACTATAAATCACACATTGATATTTTAGAAGACTTTTTTAGAAATTTAATTAATCACACATTTTTCTATGGAGATGAATTTATTTTTATTTTTTAATATTTTCTTATAGTATAAAAATAAATGAAAATGTAATAATTTGATATAATAGCTTCAAAAAATCACGTAAATAACATATATGCGTGTAACACGTCGAACAAGTATGACGAATCTCAAATCGACGAGGGAATAATTCAAATTACGTCAGTTTTGAAAAGAAATATTTTTATATTCTACTTAAAATATTTTTAAGGAACAAAAGCTGTTGGAATTTCAAATTATGTCTACTAAAAGCAGTAAATTTATATCACCCGAGAAAAAATTCATTTCAGCTTGAACCATTATACCACAGCATCCACGATTCACCCAACGTACCGCAGAAAATTCAACGTCACAGCTCGCGAGCGAATTTCAAGTTTCTCCCATTGTCACCGAAAAATCATGGTCATTACTCTTTTGGGCCGCGACGCGCGATAAAGAGGTCGGGAATTCCTGTGAAATGCGTCTGTTTTCATTCCTCGAAATCAGGCGAAGAAAGATGGACCGTACTAAGGAGATCTCTCTTGCATTATAAAAAGATTTCGCGCGACATAAAGAACATAGAAGTCCCAGCGAATAATCGCTTATACACACGTACGTACGCAAGTTACGGAAAAGTCCACGGAACCAATCGTAGAGAGGGACCATGAATAATTCCGAAACTCGGCCGGATCACGAGCGAATCGCATCTGCAGCTATGGAGAATGTGTGTATATGTGTGTGTGTATATATACGCATCCTCTCGGTACGAGACTCGCAGCAACACGGCACGAATCGCTGAATAAAAAGGAAAAGCCTTAGGATTCTGTTTACTACGAGACGTGAAATCACGGGGCAAGGAGCGCGGAAATCCGTGTGAATAACCGATACGAAAATCCGTGACGAAAGCGACCGATGAATCGTCGACCCATTCACGCAGCGGCAACCGAATCAAATCGTGCCGACGAGCGTCATCTGCCCTTTTTCAATAGCCTACTCCTTCTCTCTCTCTCTCACACACACTCTCGTTTCCCTTGTTCGCTCTACTGGGACTCTACTGCCTCCCAAAGGACAATTTATTCTTTTTAAAGTCACTAGGTCCTTTTTGCGGGTAATGCCGGATTAAAAAAAAACACAACAATGAGTCTGTACATCGGTCGCGTTCGAGTCTGAGAACTTCACGGTTTTAATTTCTGGTCAACCTTATACGCGGAACTAGACCGTGGAACTTGCTGAATTGCTTGCGGATTTTGTCAGGTTTGTACAGTGGATTTGGTGAAATTCAACGGTAAATTTTTGGTTAAAGTATACAATTTTGACTTAATTTCGACAAATAGTCATTTATAATACTGCATCATGCTATTGCATTAAGATAAGCACTACTTTATGTGTTAATGTAGTCACGACCGTATACATTTTCCCAAGCATTCATATGAAATTACCAAAAGAAATTGTTTTATTATAGTTAAAATAAAGTAATGCCATTACAATGGGTAATAATGTCTTAATCTGAAAGGTTGCATAAAGTGATATTCGAAATTCTCAAATGGAAGTTCTGCTGGAGTAACACTTTATAGAGCTATTGATACGCTTCTGCGGCAGCGCTTTGAAGATGCCGACACATATACTAAATTATTACGAAGCGTAGCATAGGCGTTGAAAATTTGACACTGATCAGTTTGTTAGGTATAGCCATCATACCAAAACAATATTAATTATTAATATATAGTAGCTAAATCATTCAATTTCTATTTCTTTTTTTTAAATAATAAATTGCATGCAGTATTCATTTTCAGTTTTATTATAGACAATGACATACTTTGTAACGTAACGTTCGCTAAATAAAATTTATTTATTACATAATACATTAGTTATTAGTTTAACCCATTAACGACCAAGACCGTGAATTTTCAACATCTTTTTCCAGGCTTTTTTTCAACTAAAAAAAAAGGTTTGAAAAACATCACACCCGACGTATTTTGAGCTGTTGTTTCGAATGGTAATACCGATTTTTTATTAAAATACTCCTGCAAAAAAATATGGCGTGTTTTTCACGAAAAAAAGTTAAAAAATAGGGAAATATTCAACTTAATGAATTTTTTTCATAAGGAAAATGCAATGACAATAATTC
>UELV01112129.1:0-23439 GCA_900490015.1 Megastigmus stigmatizans | reverse complement strand
ATATATAATTCTCATTCTCTTCCACTGCACTAAATAGTTATATTGTCGGAGTGCGATCGGCTAGAAACGGTAGAACGTATCAGTGCGTAAGTGAGCCATCGGAGCAGCGAGAAGGAGGAGGAGAAGGAGGAGGAGGAGGAGGAGGAGAAGGAGGAGGAGGTGCGAAACGATGAAGTAATCGCTGAAATATCGAGTGCAAATTTATCCACTCCAATCCATCGAGCAGAGATGGCAAAAAAATGTATTTTTACCGTTCTTGAGCGTATGTTACTACTACTGGCTGTTGCTGCTGCTGCTGCTGCTGCTGGTAGAGAGCAAGAGCGAGAGCGAGAGAGAGAGAGAGAGAGAGGCAGATTGAGATGGAACGGTCATTTCCTTTCTCGCTCTTGCGAAACAAACTGCTCAATTTGCGGTCCGGCAGCCGAACGAATGGCCTCATCCGGAGTTTCCGCGGTTTACGTATCGACTCTCCTCTCTCTCTCTCCTCTCCCTCTCTTCCTCGCTCTTTCGCTCTTCCCTCACCGCGTTTTATCCGCTACACACGTCCCGCGTTTCTATGTATATACGCGTATACATTCGCTCAGAGAAGAGAAAGAGAGGGAGAGAGTCGTAGCAAACACGGCACGGTCCACTCGTAAATCTCTCGTCATTTATCACAACTTCGGGAGGGCTTGGTGCCCTGCTCTGCTATATACCTTTCTCTCTCTCTCTCCCTCTCTTTCGATGGATCATATATCGAACGAGGGAGAGAGACAGAGGCTAAGCGCTGAAAACCCCGTCAAAACGATGCACCGCCATAAATACGCTTTTCTCTCCCTGGCTTATTTGTCATTTTTATGATTTTCCCCCGCGATTACTCGAGGGAGGATCGACGAAAGAGGAAAGGAGAGAGAGAGAGAGAGAGAGAGAGAGGCAGGAGAGCAGAAAAAAAAACCTTCAACTCGACTCCCTCATCTCGACTCGCGCGTATAATCAACTTATGAATTCTATCTCGCATCTCTCGCTATAGCTATCTCGAGAGTTGCGCGCGAAATTACCAGTGGCCCGCGCGCGCGAAAATAAAATTGCGCATTAACGCGGGCGTGTGCGACGGTTGGAAAAATTTTTCTCTCCCTCTCTCTCACCCATCTCGGTATAATCTCGGCTCGGGATGTGATTCTCTCTCGGGCTCCTCTCTTCGCTACTCGCGCCGAGAGAGAAAAATCAAGAGATGGAGAGAAAAAAGGAGCGAGGGAGAGAGACGAGGAATGGGAAGCACCAAGCGTCCCGGAAGATTTTCCCTCAAGAATGCGTGTGTATAAGAGGCTCCGCAGTGGTGGGGGACGATCTCATGACTCAGGAATTTCGCGTTCTGCACACATGCGCCCATGACTATATATGTACAATGCTATATAACCGACGTTGCTTTGAAGCTCCAGCCAATTTTAAATAATAATCCATTGATCGAGCTTTTCAATTATAAAAAATTAGGCCATTGAGAGAATATGCTCCCATTATAGATTCGCAAATTAATATCAACGCTATATACTTGTTACGCTGTACGCTTGTTTCATCATATTTTTTCGATATCAAATAAAATTTCATAAATGAATTCCTTTGTTTTATGCATTATTCAAATGTACACTGCGGGGACCAAAACGAATTAAACTTTAAGCGCACTGTTCTCCTTTCTCTCTCTCTCTCTCTCTCTCTCTCTCTCTCTCTCTCTCTCTTTCTCTCAGTGAACTCGTGAGAAAATAAAGCACGAGACGAAATTTAAAGTAACTTCTTTCGAATTACGCGACTGCCCGGATTTAATGGCTCGAATAAATTCCTGACCGCTCGTTTATTTTCTCCTCTCTCGCAAAAATATGTCAATTTCGCACGTATAACTAGGGGGCTTATTTATTATACAATTGAACTCGCGCGCTTAAAGCGTCAGCAGCAGACTTGGCATATACATTTCCAACGCGGTGAATTGTCTCTACGCCTTCTGCACGGCGCTCCGCCGCCGCCGCGCATCGATTTACGACTTCTCGAGAGATAAGATGTGGCCCCGTAAAATGACAATCATTCCCCTGCACACGCAGTCAGCCTATATACCGACTTTTCTTCCCTACCTCCCCTAAGTCACTCGTTTCGCGAAGACAATTTTCTTTAATTTAGCCTCGTTTTTCTTTCTTACTTTACTTTCTTACTATACTTTTTTTCAACCCACTTTTCTGTCTCTCCCTCTTTTTATCTCTAGAAATACATGTTTGATTTATGAAAATTGGGGATGGAAAAAAAGGAGGAAATTTATTGGTCTGGAATAAACACCGACTAAAGAAATTCCTTACAAGTAAAATTATTATATCACTGAATTCAGCACAACAATAATAAAATATTATTTAAAATATGTAAAAAATTACCATTTATTTTAACATCATACTGACCCATTTATTTTTCAATTTTTATCTTCTACCTCAATCGCATACATATAATAGCTATAAACAAGGGGATAGTTAAAACAAAGCTCAATTCTTCCCCCTCCCTCGATCATTATACAATTGGAATGAAAATCGTTTCGTTATAGGAAAAACATATGAACGTTGCGAAAAACGTGCGGTCACTTTGTAGAGAGCAAAAGAATTTTCGTGGTATAGAGGGAAGCCATTGTTTTTTACAATCGAAAATAACACGCGTCGCGTAGAACTATAACATAGCGAGAGTAAAGAAGAAAGGAAAGATCTAGCAATCGATATCCCTGTTATAACGGCCCGGGGACTTTAGGGATGTGTGTAATAACAATAGCGAAAGTCGAGGAGCTGCGAAATTCGTCGGCGCGCGTATGTGTGTGTACGCGACTCCCTCCTAGCCAATCTTATATTGTACGAGACGCGAGTAGAGAGAGAGAGAGAGAGGCAGCAATTTCGAGCGCTCGTTTCTCTTTCTCTCTGCGTCCTTCCTTCCTTCCTTCCTTCCTTCCCACTCGCACTGTCCCAAGCTCCGCGCTCCACTACTACAGCAAGCTGAGCAAGACCGGGCGCCGTTTGCGAGACTCGATAAAAAACCCCCGAGCGCTGTAAATTACGCGGATCCGCGGGGCGCGTCGCGAGGTAAAGGCTCCTACTGCAGCTAGGAGGTGTAAAAAGAGAGGAGGAGGAGCTTGTAATTCCCCTCTCGCCCCTATATTTAGATTCCCCAAAGGCGTTATCTGATTCCCTTTGCCGGAGCTCGCGCGGCGGCGGCCGTCCTGTGCAGTGCGCGCAGCTCGTTAATGCGCCCCGTGCGTCCCGACGCCCGGCCCAATATAACCCCCCCCGACAAGACGAATACTCGGGATATGCTAATGTTTTTTCTCCTCTTTCTCTACGTTTATCAGAGCGTTTCTCGCTAGACCTGATTATGCCCTCTAACCTCCTCTACGTTATATGCTTATTTTTGGGATGATAAAAAGTTACGATGCCGCAGCGCTCTGCTGCAGCAGGATGGATGGCGCTTTTTAAAACTTATACGTGTACACAGTGCGCCGCGCGCGCTTCGTCTCACTGCCAATGCAGCAGTTTCGCACAGCGGAGGAAAGTTTTCGCGCGCGCAGTAAGAAGCAAAGCGTTGTGAAAATATTGAATCGGGCGAGCCAAGTTTTTACCCCTCTCTCTCTCTCTCTCTTTCTCGCGAGATGTATAAATTTGTTTTATTGGGAGGTGGGGGGAGGGAAACCGGACGCGATGGAAAAAGATTGTTCCTTTAGGAGAATTTTACTGCTTGTAATAGGTTATATACCGCGCACAGACGAGACATATTTGAGAGAGAGCCTACGCAGTGCGGCTGTGTGTCTGCGTGTGCGAGTGAGAAGATCCATTTATTTTGCATTTTGATAAGCTATTATTTTTGTGGGTGTAAAACTTGGGGTGATGGGGGAGGGTAATAACTGGGTAAGATGTAGCCGATGAAAAATCGATGCCCGTATAAAAGGTTGATTTTTATCTATAATATCCGATACATGTAGTAAAAATCTGGCGCCGTTGTAAAACGCATTGAATATTAATAAATTGTTGAATTAGCACTTTCGGAAGTAGTATAAGTTGGTCGAGATAAAAAGTATGTGTAACCTGGATAACATTTGAGTATGATGTTAAAAATTTATGGTTCCAAGCAAGTACACATTTTATTGTTTGTATAAATATATGATTTAAGTTAATTGGTAAATCGATAAATTCTTTTCGTGGACAATGTATTTTATTGCTTGTTAAAATTTCAATCACTCATTTCAAATAATCACGCTTAAATCGCATTACTATCTTAATTTTATCATTAACTCGAAATTATAAAATAACAATACTTTAATATCACATTAAAATTGATAACGATTCGTGAAATGATGGATTTTTTGAAAAATAAAACGAATATAAAAACCTTCCAACTATAAAGCTGTTTGTAAAATTTTATTATGTCAAAATCATGAAAAGTTTTAAATAAAATTATTTTGGAAACTGTTTAAAATTTGACATTAAGAACATCCACGATAATTTGGTTTTACGATTTTGAAATGGCATTTTTCGACAATACGAGCTGCAAGCTCTGCAAAATATTTCAAGCAGGTCACGATTTATCATACTGCTCACTCTACCAACAAAAATCAAAATAAATTTTCGCATCTGCACACTGTAATTCTCTCTCGCTTCGAGAGTATAAGCACTTTTTGAGCGTCCCGAACCAAATACGCCCATGGAGCTTTAGCCTCGTTACATATTCGCGCAGCTTGTTTTGAAGGCCGATAAAGAAGCGGATGCATGTTCTCGGCGGATACTTTGTAAAGAGCTCTCGCTTGTGTATATTGTCGTCGTCGTCGTCGTAGTCGTAGTCGCGACGCCGCTCGCGAGTTCAATTGACTTTCATTGACGTATAGAGCTGCTACGAGCATTCGCTTGACATTCGATCGTTGCACTATATACACCGACTGTCTTACACACACATATACAGACAGGAGGAGTGAGAGGAAGAGGTGCAGAGCTCTCGCGCGCGATTTGCACGCGAGGTGAGAGACGCGACACGACGTCGTGACCGCGCGAGCGCGTCGTTAAACTTTACTGCCTGCCTGCCTGTCTCTCTCTCTCTCTCTCTCTCTCTCTCGCCTTCTACTCATGGTAAACTCGTTCGACAAGTCAACTGATATACGACGCGACTGCGGCTACATCCGCACTTTACAGCGCGACTCTCCAGCGCGTCACGCTCTTACCGGAAAAAATTGATTAGTCTAGCCTCTATATCTCCCTCTCTCTATGTTTGTCTAGCTACACGAGCTGTATTTTGCCTTTTTGTTTCAACCGTCCGTTGTTGAATAAACGGAGCGCGTGTCGTGTGCTCGAAATACCGAGAATTATTGCCAGGGAAATAAATATGTCGATTGTTCAGTGTGTAGAGATAAAGTTGAAATGATTTTTATTGTAGTAGGAGCAAAAAACAGCGGAGATTTGTCACCAATCGAAATATAGATATATAGCTTCCGTAATTAGATTAATATTCGTTTCAACCGCTGAACTATTGAGAAATTGTGCATCGCATCAGTAAAGTAGGTTGAACAAATAAAATATATATTCGTGGTAAGATTCGCCAACTTTGAGGAAATTTTCGATCCACCCAGGATTCCAATGAATTTCATATATCCACGAAATCCAATGAAATATAACAAAAAAAAAGAACTTTCTTTTTAATATCTAGCGCTGGAAATCTATGAATTTTAAACAAAACTAGTTTCGCGAGTATAGGGAAAAAAGTTTGCAATATCTGGTTATAGAGTTTTCAAAAAGCGGCTTCGGCTGGTGGAGTTTGCGCGGGCACGTGGATGGAGCCCGAGTTTTGTCAGACGGCATGTCTGACTAGACTCGGCGTATATCTACGTAAGCGTATACAGATGTATATATATATGCCGTTGCGCCGTCAGGGTGTGAACTTCGATCCGGTATTTTCGCAGGTTTTCGGCATTTATCTTTCGGGGAAAAAACCATCATCCCTCTGTTATACCCCGAGGAATATCCTCTTTATTTGTAGTGGGAAAACTGATATTACAGTTGAACTGTATTGACAGAAATATATGCTTCAAAAATGGATATTTTCTTCTTTTTAAACAATTTACAGTTTGTGTACTTTGAAAACTTATTCTTATCATTTTTTTTTAATTTAAAAAAAACTGGAATAACGAAAATTTAATTTAAAATGTACGTTCTCACTTTTTTATTAAATTTTTTCAGAAATGATACTGCACGATATTGTTCTACACGCTACTCCTGTAAGAGATTAAAAAAACTAATATTCAAATTTTCCATTACTTTCATATTTTTTTTTTTTTGAGAGCGAAAAAGGCGAAAAAACAATTGTATATTCCGGCAAAGTTTCAACCAGTTGAATTTAATTATAGTAATTCCATGTGCACGGATGGACAAAAAACACAATCGGCATCCTTTATTTCCCTTCTGCTGAGCGCCATTACGATCCGTAAATCGCCTAGCCAAATATTGGTACAAACGCTCCGCCCTCCCATCCTCCTTCTATTTTATTTTTATCGCCATCCACGCTACATATACCTGGTGCACTGCTCGCAAAGTTCAAAATGTCGCGTTGTTTTATTTCGTTCGGCTGGTGTGGTACGAGCAGCACAGAGCAAGGGGCCCTTTCTCATGCAAAAGCATCGGCGAATCGAAAAATCCCCATCCAGGTATAGCAAATCGGCAAACAAAGCGCCCAGCACAACGGCATCCCAACCTTTTCCATCGCTCGACATCGCTCGGCAGCTCCCGCTCAAGTTTGATGATTTTCTTCCCGTTACTTCCTCTCCATTCGACTAGTCCATTAAAACGGCATCTCGAAGCCGGGGCCAAGTTTGAAATTGTCCAAAGTATACACGACGCGGGATCAAGTCCCTCACACACACACCCACACAGACACACAGACAGACACGTTGAAGGGGGTCCCGGAAAGGGTTAAACGACGCGCCCGAGCGCAGCTCAAAAGACAAAGGTAAATCGAGGGTGGAAAGCATCCGCAAGCTCTCGCGCGCGCACACACACACGCACATAGAGAGAGAGAGAGAGAGGGAGAGCGTGAGAGAGAGAGAAGTGCATATATGTATATAGGTGACGGGTGCCAGTTTGTATAGTAGACTCGCGGTTGTTGAATGCATTAATCATGAAAGCAACGCATACACACACGCGCGCAGCTCACTGTTAGAGAGAGAGAGGGGGGGGGAAGGGGAGAGGAATGGAGAATCCAAGTGAAGCCCTGCTGCGCGCCTAATGGAGCGTCGGTGGGTGCCCAGCTACGATTGGCTGACGGATCGGTGCACCGAAATGGCGCCCCTCTCTCTCTCTCTCTCTCTCTCTCTCTCTCTCTCTCTCCGCTATGTAGCCCCTCGCTATCCACCTCCTCCTCCTCTACCTCCTCATCCACCAGCCCCAGACCGCGCCGCGTGTCTGCGGTCGCAGTCGAGTGCATTCGTAGTAACGCTCTCTCGCGCGCATCCTGCCTGTCATTGCTACTTGCCGCCGTCGCTGCCGCTGCTGCTGCTGCTGCTGCTCCCTAATAATTCTCTCTTCTCTCTCCCTGGAACGCACCTGCTGCTGCTGCTGCTGCTGCCACAGCGAGCATCAACCGATTCTGCGAGAGCCGCTGCTGTTGTCGTTGTTGGTCAATTATGGAAAAAAAAACAATGAGAGAGAGATCATCTCTCCCTCTGACCTATATATATATACACAGTATCGAGAAAGAGAGAGAGAGAGAGAGCGCGAAATAGAAAAAGGTTTGGGCGTCGGCACGTGCTGCTCGTAAATAATACCGGGGGAGGCCCAGTGCATGCCAGCCATTTTATGCGAGAGCGAGAGAGAGAGAGAGAGCGAATATGCGTCGGCCGCTCTCGCGCCCCCATAGCCCAGGCAGCGACGAATTGCCCGCATATACCCCAGTTCCTACTACTACTCATAAATTCTCGAGCTGGATCAAATTAAACTCGACGCGCCGAGAGCGCGGCCAACGCTCGCGCGCATACCTACCTAACCCCCGCCTGTGCGTGTACCGCTTCGCGACCTTTCAAACACCTTGCGCTTAGATGTGTATACGCCGCGACGTGCCAAGTTTCGTACCCAGCTACGACCGTGAATTTTTTTTTCTCTTTCCATTTCTCTTTGCGCGAGTGATTTTTTATTTTTTCGTTGAGGCCGATCGTTAGCCATCGACTTTTTCTTTTTCTTTTTCGGGTAAATGTGTCGTGAATCGCAAATGTGGTCTGCTAATTATGTGAGTGTCACACACGAAAATAAATATGAGAACATTTTTTACCAAATCATACCTCAAATTTCTCCATAGATGAAACGACAAACTATCAGCGATTGTACAAAATTTAAAAAAAAAACTTGTACACTAAAGTAAAAACGTATATATACTTTCCGCGAGATATGGAAGTGTGTATAGGAATTAGTCTGTGTCCCTTTTTATGTGAGTGATACTTAGATGGCCAACTTTCTGACGGATTATACATTTTCATTGCAAAAGCGAGTGTGTGAGTGTGTGTGTGTGTGTGTGTGTGTGTGTGTTTTTTTACTAGCCAGTAAAATATTTTGTCAACGTATAACGTAGGATGTAACTTTTGTGCATCAATATTCATCAGTCGACGTGTGTTTGTGCGGCGTTTGAATTCATTTTTACGAGCCGACAAAAAGAAAAACAGTGTAATAGTCAACATTGGCTTTGACCACACAGCTGAGCACCGCTATGAGAAAATCACGCTGCAGTGGCAGAATACGGCAGGCAACAACTATATTTTCAACAGCGATGAAATTCTGAACATTGATTCGGCTCTCTTCTTTTTTGCCACGAAATGCTTGGGTGCAGTTAGACCGCACACACAGCATGAGAATTCAGTAGCGGCGGGGCTCGAGCTCTCGCGGGTAAAAAAAGGAATCAGAATTTACAACTGTATATAGGCTTATAAAATTTTATCGTCGCCCTATACCTTCACCAAATATATCCGAGAAAGGGAGAAAGAAACGTATATATACTTATTGGTTAGGTCCCCGTATATAGCTCGGATATTTATGAATGCGCGAGGCGTTTATGTTATTCGACGACATAATTCGGATAAAGTAGTCGCGATTTATGCTACGCGCATATATATGTATATTATGTGTATATATGAGTATACGGAATACGAGGGGTCGTCGCGCGAGGCAATATTATCTTTATAACTCAATCGAGAGGAATTCGCGAGGATCTTTACGAGCGTATAAAAAAATGTAACGGCTTAAATGGGCGCGAGTCTCGTAGGTTCCAGATGTATGTATATACGTAGGATGAAATTGTACGTCTGGATAAAAAGTGTATAGATGTATAGATGCAACAAAATATGATACAATAAATGGAGGAAACCAATATGCGATGCTTTTATAATGAAGGATGAAAATACACACGGCGATTTTCTTTTTGTTTTTCGGGCGCATGCAGAGAGAGAGAGAGAGAGAGAGAGAGAAATGTTTCTATTGCCCAAGCAATTTGCAAAATTCATGATACCGAAGCTGCAGCAGAAGGCAGTTATTCCGAGGCCGAAGTTCTCGATATGTAAGATCGATCTTGCCATCGATACTTATTTTCATTTTTCCCCGCTCTCTCGCCTCACCGCGGAATCCCTATTGTGTATAAATTTCATTGCGCGGCTTATCGAACAAAACTTTCTATTACCTCGTTGCAACTGCGAGCACTTGGCCAAACTACAGCAGCAGCAACAGCAGCAGCAACAGCAGCCGCCGCAGCAGTGAGAGACGGATGCAGCGATCGCGCCAAAGAGCGACGGAGAAAAAGGAGAAGCAGAGGAGACGGATGAGGAGGAGGAGGAGGAGGAGGAGGAAAGAGAAAGGATCGCTGGTGTATAGGTAGTAAAACATAAGCCCATAAGTCCGCGGGTACATAGGGAAAGAGAGAAATGCAAAAGTAGCATCGCGGCATCGTGAATAAATTGCTCTTGCCGCGCGCTCTCCGCTTCGATCTCTCCCTCCCTCCTATACCGCCGACATTTTTTTCTCTATACCTCGTGTATTCGAGCTCTTCCCGCGCGCACGTATAATCGAAAGGCGAAAAGGAAACAAAAAAAGGGAAAGGGTTGCCCTTTATTGTTTCGCTCTTTCTCCGATATCTCTGCGGCTTTTATTTTTCGTGAGGCTATAATATGCCAGGCAGCAGCCGATCGATTCGAAAAATATCGTCAGAGAGAGAGAGAGAGAGAGAGAGAGAGAGAGAGAGGCGAACTCGTTATTGGTCGGTTGCATTAGCGATTCTCGATCACCTTGAGTAAGACGTTGAAAAAGTAAAAAAAAAAATAGAGAAGGAGGCAAGCCCAAGGGGAAAGAGTTATATATACACAGGTATATGTATATATCGAAGGAAAAGTCGCCGGTGACAGCGATCATCCTTTTACAACGAGTTTTTCAAGTATCGGCTGCAGTCGCGTGACTTCGATCCCCGAAGCGTGCATATATATACAGCTATAGACTTTCTATTAGCGTAGCTGCAAAAGAGAGATAGATAGATAGAGATAGATAGAGATAGAGCGAGAGAGAGAGAGAGAGAGGGAGAGAGAGGGAGAGAGAGAGAGAGAGAGAGGGTGATTTCGAAGAGTCAAAGTCGTTTATTCGACTTGTTAAAAGCTGCGCGCGCGCGGATTAATTAATGCAAACTTTCCGCGCGGCTTCTTCCTCGTTCGTTGCCGCTTTGACTTTTTTTGTTTCGGCTTCGCGAGCGTCGGAACGAACTTTCTTTGAGAGAACGCCACGGGGAAATGTCGATGTAAGACGATCATCGTTTTCTTTATTCCCCGGCTCGTCTTTCTTCTTTCCTTATTCTGCTTTTTTTCCCCCGTTGGGAATTGTATGAATCGACTTTAGAGTTGTTGTCGATTATACCGACAATAAGTATACAATTGCGGAATAATGAAGAATGGCAAAATTTTGTCGGTTTTTCATATTTTAAATAAATTTGTATGCAGGGTATTATTAATTATGTTATGAATTTTAATAAATGACGTGATGTACTTATTTAATATTTCCGAGGAAAAGAATAGCAATCTTTAAGCACGATTTAAAAATTAAAACGCAGAATATACCAATATCGTTTAAGGAATTTTGAGGTCACAGATGTGTAAAACGTATTTTGTGGTAAAGATAAAACGTTAAACTTATTGTAATGATAAGGATAAGATGTTTAACGATTGTTACGAGCAAAATGTAGTGCATAAAATAGTTTTGACGCTTAAATGTAAGGCGGAATCGATCAAGGAAAGAGACAAAGAAACATTTAAAATACGGTTTCAAGGTAATCTTGCGGTTTCACAAGCATAATAACATTCAAATCGTAAAGTATTCGAATGAACGACAAGGCGTTGACAAGCAATAAAACGTTGATATTGTGTGCACTAGATTAAAGTGTATAATAATTTATTGCTGCATCATTATATTTTTTGTGGATTATTTATAGTTTCATTTAATGTACTCAGACAGAAACTTGAATTACACTTTATGAGCGGATTCGGGAATATAACTTTGAATACTTTAGTAGTATATTGCATCTAAAATTAATCCATTAACGACCAAGACTCCGAATTTTCAACATCTTTTTCAAGGCTTATTTCAACTATAATAAAATAAAGGTTTGAAAAAATTTGAAAAAGATCATATTCGACGTATTTGAGCTGTTCTTTTGAATGGTGATACCGATTTTTTGTTAAAATACTTCTGCAAAAAATATGGCGTGTTTTTCACGAAAAAAAGTTAAAAAATTTGGAAATTTTCAACTTTATGAATTTTTTTCATAAGGAAAATGCAATGACAATAATACAAAATACTGCAAAAAAGTGCAATCGATGTTCAAATATTACGGGAAAATTTTTTTCATGATTCTAAAAGATTTTTAAATTTAGAAAGTTTCAACTATTATATAAAAAATTTAAAGATTCTAAATTTTTTATATAATAGTTGAAACTTTCTAAATTTTTTTAATTTTTGTCGTGAAAAACACGCGATATTTTTTTGCAGGAGTATTTTAACAAAAAACCGGTATCATCATTCGAAAGAACAGCTCAAAATACGTCGGATATGATCTTTTTCAAATTTTTTCAAACCTTTTTTTTAGTTGAAAAAAAGCCTTGAAAAAGTTGTTGAAAATTCGGGGTCTTGGTCGTTAATGGGTTAAGAAATATAATACCACATGGCTTTCGTAGAGATTTTATGTATAAAATGTTTACGAAGCTATGTTTAATCAATTAAAAAAGGTTTGTGTCACTTAAATATATTGAAAAGTACTTTATGTATATAATATCATGATGTTTAATAGGAGCTTTGTTATTCGATATATATATTTTGCTAGTTTCGTATAGGAACGTGAACTTAAAAAAAAATTTAAATACATGTAAGTACCAAAGCAAGACAATAGAATTTACAAAAACTGATTGAAAACCCATTTTAAAATCGTTATTTAGACTAAATTATGGAATTATATATGCCTTCGTTAAACTTACGCATTACGAAAAATAGTGGGCAGATCAACCATTCACGAAACTCACCTGTAACAGAAAGCAAAACAAAATTTCAAAAGATATTCTCATAACAGTGATATATATATATTTTGCACAGGAAGAAAAAAAATGTGTGTAAAATCATAAAAACAAATTGTAGGCAAAGCATCAAGGCGAAAAGTTCGTAATTCGCATAAAATATATACTGGACTCTATTTCAAAAAGAACAATGGATAAGCGTCTGAAAAAGTATTTTGCGGCGAAGCCATAAAAATATAATAGTTTGACCAAAGCGTAAAAACCGTCTTACGATCAGGCAAACACCTCGTTCTCCTGCCAAAACGGCTTATTTCTCTCTCGCGAGACCCAACCTAAAAATGCGCAGTCCAAAGGGGTGAAATTCTTTTTTAACGCCAAATACGCGCAGCATTAGCGAATTTTTCATGATGTATGCACATTATATACACGAGGCATATTTGCAGTAGCGGCAACAGCAGCTCCACCTCTTTTCGTCAAGATCGCACGAGGGCTAGAAAGCCGCGGGATATCGCTTTGTAGGGGTGAGCGAAGAAAGAGAGAGAGTTTTAAAAGGCTCGGGGTTGTCTCGCACCATAAACAGGCTGTATCCGCCGTGAAGTGGTAGGCGGCTGCGACAGTGCGGCACTTGAGGTCTTGCGCTGTCGCCCAGCAGTAGCAGTAGCAGCAGCTTCGCATCACGAAAAAATTTCGCTCCTACAGCAGCAGCAGCAGCAGCAGCGGCGGCTTCCTTAACGACGTTTTACGGGCGGCGTTTATCGGCTCGCGTATATATACCGCCCGACTTATCCTCCTCCTCCTCCCGCGTCTCCTTCCCTCGGTCCTGCTATAACGCGCCTGCGGTTTTTTACTACGTGCGGTGTGGTGCCGAGCTTTTGCCTGTGCGAGCTGCACCGGAGAGAGTCTCTCTATGAGAGTCTATAAATTGCACGCGCGAGCGCCCGAGAGAGCACCGATGTAGCGGAAAATTTTTCTTCGTCTCTCGATTTTTTTTTAATCTCTCGAGTGCGCTGCCGCCGCCACCGGCACCGACGCTGCCACGAGCTAATCGCGAGCGCCGATGCAATATATCTCGTGGCTTTCGTGTATTATATGTGCGAGGTACTCGTGGCTCTCTCTCTCTCTCTCTCTCTGGAAATTCAAATTTCTAGTGTTCGCCAACGATTTCCGGTCCGAGGCTGAGAGGGAGAGAAAGAGAGCTGCTGACACAATGACGAATAGCTTGGGGAGTCGCTGATCAAAGGAAAAAACGAAGGTATATTGGCCGTATTATTCTATTCGAGGGCTTTATTTCAAAAGGCCCCCCTCGTTCTTTTTATATATATGTATAACACGTATTACTCTCTTTCCCCGTTTGGCCGTACAAGTGTTAGGCTTGTACGTCTCTGACCCCAATCTCCGCGCTTCTATATACTGCCAGGATTGCCAATAGCGTAAGTTTAGGAATTTTTATGAAAAAAGAAACTCTATTTTCGAATGTTATATCGAGGTGATCATTATTTTAAGTAATTAGAGAGGACGAAACTATTGCGATAACAAGAATAATCTCAGTATCCAATGCCGTTTTATTATACACTTATAACATTTTCTCGAAAGCATGAAATGCGTTGGAGGAGGTCCGCATTGAATGGAACTAATCTGCAATCCGAAGATCTAATCTTCCAAATAAAATAAGCCCCAGACTGTAGGCATTCGCTGCCATTGAAATTTTTCTGTTTTGAAATTCAGAGAGACGACAAGAGGGAGAGAGAGAGAGAGAGTGCGCGCGCCCAGGCACTTTGGTTATCTGTAGAATAACCGGTGACGGTGATGACAACGGCGACGGGGCTAAGGGGGGGAGAAAACGAATCTTGTACAATGGATGCTAATGGATTCCACCGATTACGACGAAAACTGACTGAGGGTTAAAGCGACGCGTGCTGCCTGCAGTCCTTGCAAGCAGAGCCGACCATTGTCATGGAGAATCCACCCCTCCCTCTCTCTCTCTCCTTCCTCCCTCGCTCCATCTCGAGATTTTTTCCATTTAATTTTCTTCCTGCGTCCTCGTCCTCCCGCGTATCCGAAGAAGAGTGGAGCTCGCGCCATTAATGCCTTCCGCTTCCGGTGTCTCAATTCGGAGCGAGCGCGCGAGCGAGGAAAGCTCCCCGTGTAGAAAACTCGGCAGCACGGCCGCTAGCAGACGCCAACTTCTTTCTTCTCATCTCGTTGAAGTACGAGCTGGAAGAAGCCGGTGAGCATCTTCATCATCCCGAGTTTTTACTCCTTCGCGCTCTACCTTTGCTTTACCAGAAGAAAGTAGAGGTTAGGGAGGGAAGCAAAAAGAAGAAGATGAGGAATAAGGTAGATCCCTCGCGCGCTTGCTCGTCGGCTCGACTCCTTGACCGAGAACCTCCGAGATGAGAATTCTCATCGCAGTTAATGAATTTTTTCCTTTTCCCGCTGCTGCGGACTCCGAGCTTTTCTAAATTTCCCTCGCCTCCCTCCCCCTCCGTCTGTCGTCCGCGACTGCAGCGTGAAATCGACGGTGTAGAGAGAGGATCGGCTTCGAGTGAACGAACGCGTTATTCGCGCTCTCCTCCTCGTCCCTGGCAATTGACGATATGGCGCACCGGCACTCGAATTATCTGATCGAACTTAAAGGCAAAACCCTCGTAACTTTGGGCCAATTTTGAGGACTAAATGATTTTCGATTTTCTCGGGGGAGATTGGGGGAGGGGGGAAGGTTGGGTTCGAGGTGCTTAGTGGAATTCCAAATGAATTATACGCGCGACTCTGGGAACTTATTCGTGCGACTCATCGAATAAGTATTTATTTACGTCTCCATTATGTAATTATTATAAGTGATACACCACTTGTAATGGTAATCGAGATGATGAGACGTTTATAGAGCATAGTTAAGATCAATCATCTTTTGGAGCGAGACGTCAACGCATAACCTAATTAGCCACAGTCATTATTCACACTTTATAAATCCATAAACTAAATATTATATCATTGAGTCTCGCTCGCACATCGTTTTCCCTTCCTCACGACACTACGTCAAATTGCTGCTAGGCCAGTTAATGGCTGTATTTAAGAGAGTGTGAGAGAGAGAGACCTGCGGATGCAGTAGCAGCAGCTCGGACCATAATTTCTGAAATTGATTAAGGCAAGAAAGTTCGAAGGTAGTTCAGAGCGTCGGCCAGCAAATCCGGCATTAATTTCCATCGGCCGTTCGCTCACCACCACCAACAACCCTATGCACACACACGCACACACACGCACATACGTACATACTCGAAAAAAGAGTCAAGTGTATATGCTCGCAACGCTAAACATAGGCAGGCAGCGATAGCAGCAGCAGCAGCAGCAGGAGAGCAAAATAGGCCTTTGAAAAATGTCCCGATGCCGTGCTCGTGTTTCTCCATGCGCCGCGGCTGGCTTCGTGGCGATTGTATCTTTGGCACCTCCGAGTAGGGCTGACGCCCGCGGTTGGCGGCACCGGCGGCGATTTTCATCGATCAAACGCGACGCCCGTAAACTAACTGGGAGCACGTCAGGTCGCCTTTTCTCTCTCTCTCTCTCTCTCTCTCTCTCTCTCTCTCTCTCACTCTGAAGCCTTTTTTCTTTTGACCCAGAATTTTATCCGTAACCAGCGCAAGCGCATCGTCTCCTCGTCCTTTCCTCCTCCTCCTCCTTCTCCACCTACTCTGCACACCTACGGAAATCGCGCACAATGCCATTGTCTCGGTTATATTGTGCGGTCGCGGCCGCGACGACGTAGACGCGCCACTCCTGAAAGGTGTTCTCTCGCGCCCTTATTCATATATATATATAATAGTCGATCGCATGCAAAGCTGCTGTTGTGTGTTGCTGCTACTGCTTCTGCTGATGATGTGAACGAGCGTGTTAGAGAGCGAAAAATGAACTTTCAACTTGTATACGTGAGAGCGGAGGCGAATATACTGTATAAATAGCTGTTTCTAGTTGGCTTAATCGAATTTTTGGTTTTTCTTTTTCGCACGGGTAATGAGAGGTACAGTGCCGCTGCGCATTCGTCGAGATCTAATTCTGCACTGCGGCTATGATGCAACGTTTCGGTGAACGCTTTTTTTTTATCACCGGGCAGTATTTTTGATTGTGCAAGATATTTCTTAAATTAAAAAAAAGGTTGAAAAAAATGAGTAAATAAATCACTTGTATACGAGGTGAATTTAAGCTACTTTAGAAATAGAAACTTTATTTGTACTCATTAAAGTAACACTTTATATTATTTAACAGACTATAACAGTCACAATGGCATTGTACCTCTTTTAACCAAACACCTTTGGCTGCTATTAATATTTTTTTACTTTAAATTTTAGTGTAAACAAATCCGTCGTAAGCATTAAAAAGAACGAGTGAAATTTGATAAAAACAAAGAAAATATTCGTTTTTTACGCACGAGTGAAGCTACATCATCGCGCTTGAATTGTTCAGATTGGACCATAAATCGATAATAAAGTTCTTAAATATTTAAATCGAGCTAATTCTTCTTGATTAATAAACGGGGCTATATACACTCTAGGGCAATTTAATTAATGTGAAATCAGTGAAAAAGAAGAGAGGATAATGGTCGGCGCGGAAGAGAATGTTAGTTATAGACGTGGCTATAGAATACGAGATAGATCGAATTTACGTATACGTCAGCGCAATTTGCACGGCGCCCATATATACAGTGTATAATTGTCTCGAGGAGAATTAATGTTGCTTAGCTGTAATGACCCGCTTATCCTGTTGGTACAAGATACGTATACGGAAGACACAGAAGCATGCAGTGTGTACAAGATATGTATAGAGCCCGATAGGATGAATGGTTATTCGTAATGCGGATGATTGCAGCAACGGTTTATAATCATGCTCTCCAGGTATATTCTTGCGAGAGAAAAGTTGTGTCGTGGCGCCTCGACTCGTAATTGACATGGCTATTATCGTTCCCACGCAAAAATCGTTACAACTATTATCTGTGGATGTTGCAGTGAATCTCGGCCTAGTAATATTTAAATATATTTAATATTTTTTATCTATTTCTAACGGTTTTATCAAGTTTGCTTAACTAGTAAAGCTATATATATATATATTCTATTTAGTCGTATTGCGAGGTTCTAATGATTACGACTACCAAATTCGATAAATTTTTCAGTTCATACAAAATATTCCAAATATAAATGGCTCCATCTATCACTGAAGAATAGAATATACCATCTAGTATAAATAACAAATACGATTAATAACGCATAAGAACAGTTCCAGCGCCTTGTATTATATTCATTTAAATACTAACATTGCGCAAACAATATCAACTAAATCAAATTATAATATCATCTAGGTAATATTAAACCCGTCTACTCCGTTTTTGGCATTTCGTATAAAAAAGAGAGTTCAATGACTTCATTCCATATATTGTAAATATGCAAATAAAAAAAGCACGAAGGCATTGTAACGTCTTTGTAGCTTTGAAAAAGCAACTAGACTCGTTTTACAAAAATGGAATTCTTTTATAAAAGTCAAAGCTGCTTAATACGTGGTGTGTATGCAGCGTGGAATTGCAAAATATTCCCATTTCACGCAAGGTCGCTTCGTTTCAACAAATTGCTCCGCTTATGTGTGTCTCCTAACGTTTCACGTGTTTTACGCGAACAAAGTAAAAAAATAACACTCGCAATTAGTGTAATACACAAGCAGAAAAACAAAGTATCAAATTAACACGCTCATTAATCCAATTTAATGAAAAAAAAAATTAATATTCTCTGCGCACGCAGCTTTCGTATATCTGGTATTATTTTTTATCCATACAAGTATCTCAGTGTTAATGGAAATCCGTATACCTCCAGGATAATCCGAGTAAAATAAAATGATTGTTCTAGTGAAATAAGAATCCGTTTTTGCTACAAGTGCAATGAATATAACTTGAACGTAAGTTGAAATAACTGCCCATAAACTAGATCGTAACACACACTTACATTTAATTTCTCTTCTAAGGTATTTCGATTCTATTTTTATCCACATGAACTAGTTCACTATCGATTTTAAGTAATTAAAATTGAGCACTTCTTCCTTTTTTACGATGAGCTCGATGACACAAGCAGAGTTGCATTCCTCAAAAATTTTAATGCCTTTTTAATGATGACCAATTTGCCACGATATTTTCCATCAAGCAGCTCTACACACGAATAGAGTCCAGCATAACTCTCTCACATGCTACACATACTTCCTGCACCAGCAACGCCACATATACACACTCGAATAAATCACCATCATTGAAAGAACTCCAGCATAATTGACAGACACACAGAAAGTTCGCCCCAGTCAACACACAGCGCAATGGCAATGATCTCTCCCTTGCTCGCACACACACACACACACCACATTCATGATTTAACCATATACACAGCGGTATATATTCGTACAGAGGCCATAAAGAGCACATCGACACAGTCTCTGTCTCGCTCCTGAACATTCAAGCAGCCGACTCTGCAGCATAGTAGTCGTTCCCTTTGAGCAGCTCATTGGCGCGGCACAAGCCTAACCTTACGCTGCACAGTGGCAAATAGTAGGAGAAGCTGATGGCTGTGATCTATGTATGTATATACACATATACATGAATGATGCACACTGCAGGAGGAGCGTGTGGAGGAGTAGTTTCTCTATCTCCCTGTGAGTGAGAGGCCATGGTGGTAATGGCATTAGCCTCTTGTCTAGGATACGGATAGATAGTTCTAAGCCCGTGAGTATAGGGACCTTCTGGCTGACTGCTGATATTCAGCCTTGTGGCCGCCGCCGCGGCACCGATGCGTCAGTCGCAAGAATTCGATGTGCGAGCGAATCGTGCAGCTGTCGATGGT
Organism: Megastigmus stigmatizans; assembly: GCA_900490015.1. Taxonomy (NCBI): domain Eukaryota; kingdom Metazoa; phylum Arthropoda; class Insecta; order Hymenoptera; family Megastigmidae; genus Megastigmus; species Megastigmus stigmatizans. The sequence goes on along the minus strand of UELV01112129.1, from coordinate 4,029 downwards.
TCGAGTCTGTGGCTGTTCTCGGCAACCTTTTAAAATTAGTGGGATTAAAACAATGTTCGAGCTGGAGAGGATTTCGTATTTTACTCGGAAACAAGCTTATTTTTATAGTAAAAAGTTAAATCTTTCGTGACATTTTTGACGTTCTTTTCTCGTGTTTACAAATATATTATTTATTCGGTTCCTACTATTGGTTATCATTTTGATTCTAATACTTGTGTCAAATCTGAAAGTGAAATGGTAAAACTGGATTTCCTGAAATTAACACAACCAACCCTTGGTCAGAGTCGCTATGAGCTTTTTTATGTAATAATAGTAGCTTTATTGAAACCATTTTCGTATCAAAATAATTGGCTATTTTTATGAAGTATTGATATAACGAGCGCATCCTATACTTGTACCCATTGTTTGATACTAACTACTCATGTTCAAATTAATCAGCGAACCGAATTTGATATCGTCTCTGTTTTTAGTTTAATTGGTCGAGATCGATGTAATGTTTACAGCCCGAATGCTGAATTCGAGTATGCAGAAATTCTCCTCGACGTGTACGCGAGATATATATATATATGATGGTGATTTACGATCGCGGTGGCGCACATAGCGAAATAACCGGTTCGCGCAATCGAAATACTGGAGCTACTGATTTCTTAATATAAGAGACATTAAACTGGCCCCTCTGCGACAGTCGGAGAATAATATTTGTTTACGGCCCTAGCAAAACTGCGGGTTTCGCTTCTAGACTATGAAAACAGTGGAGAAAAAGAATAGTGGGGGAGGGCCGAGAAAGAGTGAGTGAGAGAGAGAGAGAGAGAGAGAGAGAGAGAGAGAGAGAGAGAGAGAGAAAGGAAGAGGAAAACGACGACGAAAAGTTTCCTTGGCGCGCGTTGGCGACAGCAGCTGCGAACTGGAAGAAAAGCAGTTTTAATTGAGTCGACCGCTGCTGGTGCTGCTCTCCTGCAGGCTCAACGTCACCCACCGCCCAACTCGACTCGAACTTACTCTTTCGGTATGAGGGTATTTTATGTAATTCCCCCGGCCAAGTCCCCAAAGGGCTAAATGGTATAGATAATAAATCACGTCTAATGAGAAGTTGAAGGGAATGAGACGTTCCGCGGCAGCATCGCTGAGATGACTGAACAATGATTATCCCGTCGCGTGGAGCTGCGAATCTTCGATGGGTAAACTTCTTTTTCTGAGACGTTGCGCGCAGAGAATCTCAACCGAGGGATAGATCAATCCAAGTTTAATTCGTACATCGAGTTATACCGATTAAAGCACTGACTAAAATCCAATTCAATTCTTAATGCGATCCGCGTCGAAACTTTTCCAACGAACTATATACAGCTATATACTACACGCTCATTCATTCGCTCAAATAATCAGCGGTGAAAAAAAAAAATTGCTGCATCGATATTTTTCAAAAATCCACACACAGTCTATTGTTGACGCTGAAAAAACACGCACACTTCATTCAAGCGTTCGCTTTCAAAACCTTGCACAATTATTATTTTTTTTTCCATTCGCGTAACCGTCTAGTTCTCGCGTTCATTCTGAAAAACGCATTCCAAAAAAAAAAAAGAAAAAAAGTTGCGAACGTTGGCGCTGACAAGCCTCGAGAACCTGGCACAGCCAGATAGAAAAAAAAGGTGTGCTTTGCAGAAAAGAAAGAGAGAGAAAGAGAGAGTGTAGCAGGTGAGTAGCCGGCAGCAATTAGCAGTGAAAAAAAAATGCGGGCGCAAGCAACAATTCCTTCGGAGGTTCTAAAAGCGCTCTCGAACGCTCGGCCGGTCATATTTTTCCAAGCATAAAAACGCATAGCCTCTGCAACTAACGCACACACACACACACAGCTGTATAAGAGCGCACCTATCTATATATACACGCAGTTCTCGCTATCCATAGACTGCTATACGGTACACTACTGCAGGCGTGGGGTACCGGCTGAGAGAGCAGTATAACGTCGTTGTCGTCGTGGGTGCGACGTTAGCTCAAAGATAACAAATACGTCCTAATCCAGGCGTTGCGCCCAGGCATAAAGCCTCGAACATTAGCTTCCCTCGAGTCTTGTATAACAGTGTCATTAATTGCGAGTGTGCGCGGCTAAGGGGGGAAGGAGGTGCAGTTGTTATATAGACGCCGGGCCCGCGTGCGCGTGTTTCTCACTGCAAATAATCGGGCATCGTTAAGGTTAGAGGGCGATAGCCCAAGCTGGAGAGAGAAAAGTGGCAGGAGAGAGAGAGAGAGAGAGGGAGCTGGCCCAGAGACTCTAAAGTAGAAATGACATCGTAAAACTGTATACTGCTTCGCGCGCATCCTACCTTTATAACAGTACACGTATATATACAAATATACACGTACAGAGACACAGAGCTCATATCGATTCTCGCGCTTAGGAGAATCGCACGTGCGCTCACGCGAATTCGCGTAGGTGGAATTGCGCAATTTCGGTGGAGTGTGCGAGAGAACGAGAGAAAGAGAATAACCTAAGATGCGAGTTGATGAGTCGCAGCCAGCATAGCGGGCGTCGATGTCGGCCGCGGGCGCGAGGACTCGAAATGACTCGACATCCACCTGCAAACTCTCTGCAGTGCCACGCGACGCCCGTCTCAGCAGCAGCAGCAGCAGCGACAACGACGACGAGGACGACGACAACGACTCGTAGTACCTACTGCCACATCCCGTCAATTGCTTTTCACCAAGTCGAGCAGGATTTCTAGCGGTTGTTCGCCTCGACCAGAATGCTGAATTAGAACGATTGAGGTGCGCATGTGCGCATGTTGTGTGTGTATGTGTTGGAAGTGCACACTGCGGCTCTCTTGCGAAACGTCGAAGATCGAGATCGCGAGGCTCTTTATACACTCGCGGCCTGGCCTCATTTTTATATTCCTCGCTCCTTCCTCCTCTCTCTCTCTCTCTCTCTCTCTCTCTCTCTCTCTCTCACTCTCACTCTTGGCACTGCATTCGCCGCGAGGCGCGCACGAAGCCTTTCGCATTTTCTGAAAAATCCGCCAAGGCATATAGGTAGCGGTTCACGTATCTGCGTCTATATGTGTATACTATATATTATATATATGGACACTCACACGTCCGTGTGTTTGTCCATGTATATAGGTCTGAGAGTGGGAGAGAGAGTACATTATTGAAAGCCCTGGGTAAAAGCACTTTCCAGCTGAGTATGAATCGCGCAAAATTCTTAACAGTCACTCGAAGCTTTCGCCCGCGTATACGTATATATATAATAGAGGGAGGGAAGAAAAGCAATGTTCGAGAATAAAGAGCCAAACTCTCCTGGCTTGTGGCTTTTAAGGGAAATTTTTCTCACGCGCCAGTTCTTCTATCCTTCTTTCCTCTCTGCTATATCCTTTTTGGCGGAATCGTAGGAAATTAAGGATTGACTCCGGGCTTACTTTTCTCCGTTTGCTGCTCGTATATATATATATATATATGCTAGGGCTTGATTTTATCGATCGACTTATTCAGCGGATGTATACGAAAAATTGGAACGACGTTGGAGAGGTGAAGGCGAGAGGTTTTCCCAGAGAAGTGGAAAAGCGGTATTTTGAATCTCTGGATAAAGGTGAATTCGAGACATTATTCTTTTGAAAATTTTGCCATCAATGAACGTATTAAGGCTCCTATCGTCGCTTTTGATGTACATTATAAAACTTCGATTCATATGAAATCTTTTAAAAAATAATATTTACATCCCTGTTAGAAATTTCACGAGCAAAATTAGTCTATTCACTTATAATTAATAGGATTTTTAATAAAACTTTTAGCTAATCTTTAGAGCAAATTTTCCCTAAAAAATCGTGAAAAATTCAAATTATAAATTCGAAGCGATAGGCGCAGTATTGCGCATATGTCACTCCATCGCTTAACGTTCTGAGCTGCCGTATCTTAGAAAAGTAAGGTTAGATTTATTTACAAGTTCGTGCAAAAAAAATGGTGAAATGGAGGTTCCTTCGAAGTTTCCTTGCTCTCATGATTTTTATATTTTTTAAATATATATAGAACAAATAATAATTA
>UELV01112127.1:6687-18471 GCA_900490015.1 Megastigmus stigmatizans | reverse complement strand
CGGGAGGTAAGGGGGTTTCGTTTATTATTATAGTTAGAGCCAATTTGCAGAAATACGAGGCAGTGCTTTAGAATTAAGTAAATATTTTAATTTATTATTACAGAAAATATTACGTGAATCTAAGCTTTTTACGTGTTCTTAAGATGTTGAACGTGTAATCGCCTTTATATGTTTCTAAGTTTTTTCGTATTAAGCAACAGCACTCGTTGAGGAATGAGAATGCAGGCATTTAAATATAAAAATAAACAAAACCCCCTTACCCCCCAAACCAATGTTGTTCGCCTGCGGCGCCCGCCTATATTACTAAAGAAATAATCATTAGAATATACATTAAATTGTTTTATTTCTTTATTTTGCTTATTTAGTAGTAGTAATTGTTTTTAAATGAAATGTATAAAGAAAAAAATCCCTAGATCTCTTGCGCATCCTGCGAATAGCTACAACTTTTCGATTTTTTTTTCTGAAAAAAACGAAAAACTGCGCGGACAAAGTAAATAGTTTTGCAAACGCTACTAACAAAACGTAGTTTTTCGGTATTTTTTTCATCGCGATTAATTAATGTTGGCCGCTGAGTTCCTATAGCCACTCCTCCTATATCCATTATTGACACTGACAATCATCGTCACTGTAAGCTTTGTAGTTTCTGTGTCGGCCGCGAAACATTGCATTTTCTGACACAAATATATAATAGATTCGCGCGAAACCTGTAAAACATCTATTGATTTTATAAAATTGGCTCTTTCAAATGAAACGCATTGAAATGTAGCGAGCAGTTATCTCATAGGCAATAATTTCTTGAAAATTGAATAATGGTTTTAGCACAAATAACAAATGCACAGAAACAACACTTTTAATCGACAGAGCAACTAACAAAACATCTCCGAGAGCTCCGAGAGCTTTTGTACTGCGATAGAAGAAAATCCTAATTTCCGCAGTAAACATTTCTTGGATAAACACTTCTTTAATGAAGAACTAAAGAACTGTTTACTCGCACTAAGTACACTCCTCTTTAAGTGTAGCAAATATCTCTCTAGCGAAGTTTTAAAGAAAATATATTTGCATGCATTTGTTATACGATTTTCTCATCTCGGAGCTTTTTAAAAGCAGCGCATCGCGTAAAGTGTACCGACTAGATACACAGGACTTAGAAATTAGCAAAAAAAAAATATTTCGTTTATGCATGCGGTGTACTCGGTTGGATCAATTGCAAAATTCACTCCGCGAGACAGATAGAAAGAGAGATGATGGCGAATCGCGTATAGCACGCGAGCATTAATAAGCCACGCGATGCGATACATTTACACGACGCTCTCGTATAATATCACGCGAGCGTTTGACGGAGACGAGCATAGCGGCCAAGCTCGATCACATTATATAGCCCTTTGAGCGAGAAGAAGCGAAAAAGGGAGAGTGCGACGCAGTGCACCGAGAATGCGAAAGAGGGAGAGAGAGGGGGGGGGTAAGAGGAGAGAAGAGCCAAGTTAGCTGGCGTTTCTGTACACCGCTGAGAAACTGTGCAACGCGTGACTCTATTAAGCCAAGCTCTGGAACTTGCTGTTACATATAGTCCCGCATATGTGTGAAGTAGACACAAGTGTATGTCTCTCTCTCTCTATATATATATATGTGTGTGTGTGTGAGTCTAGTCTGTCCCGCGTGTGACGGTACTTCATTAGACGAGAGTTCGGTGCGCGTCCGAATTTCTCAAAGTAAACAGATCTTCGGTGGGTGCGGCCATGCTGCTGCTGCTGCTATGCGCGCCCGGCATTAATTGTCGGCTATTTATGACCGACCGGCAACTATAATGGTTCGTCAAACACTCGCGTTAGCACGGACAAAGCAAATAGGTAAATTATCAATTTACTCTCGGTGCAATTACGGTTTAGAATAGATCTATATACATCGCAGATTAATTGTGCACGAGGTGGGGATCTGCATTCCCCACCTAAGAATCAATTAGCGATTCAGAAGCTTTAAGTAATACCGTGAGAGAGACGCTTTTGTGTGTGTGTGTGTGTGTGTGTGTGTGTAACGAATAATTGAGCTAGATAATAATCTACCTATATGTATATACAGTTCCAGCTTTTGCATTGTATTAAGATGCTCTCGCGCATTGATATAGATTTAATTAGAATAGGGGCTCTAATTTCGGCTATTCTCCTGCCCCCTCCCCTTACCCCTCAAGAGAGCTAATCTCGTTTTAAACATCTTACCATTGAGTTAGGTCTCGAGAGATGCACAATTAAGGTTATTATCCGATTTTACGGGAAATCCCCACCTTTTAGCAATTATATCTTACATAATATATGAGCAAAAGTTTAAATGAATATTGATTTCGAATATGTAACTGAACGATTATTGAAAAATTGAGATACGGTGCAGTTAGAGAAAATTTTGAATAATTTTTATATAGATGAAGATAATAATTTTGAAGGATTAATGGTGACAATTCTGAATAATTTATTTATAGATGAAGATAATAATTATGAAGAATTACATCGTTGTATTATTTAAAATTAAATATTATTGTGTATGCTGTAAAAGACTAAGAATTTAAATAGCTTCTTTGTACATGAATTGAATATAATAATAATAATAATTTATAGTCATCACACGTGAAAAACTATATTTTTTAAATTCTATTCCAGATAGATTACAGTTACCGATAGACATTTCTGTAAAAGTAATAATATTTCATAAACAATTTAATCGACATCGCGAGAGAAAAGGTCAGACTTATACTAGAGATGCTTTTATTTAAGAAGCTTTCGTCAATCGTGCTCTTTTGAAATCCCCACGCTTGACATTGACTTTCACCGTTCGGCAAAAAGAAAGCACGCACACTGACAGTAGTAAGCGTAAGTATACGATCGGACGGTATATTTTTTAAAAAACTTCAGCCCAAAAGACAATTTGAAACTCGCGAATAAGTATTTCAGGAGCATTAAAGCAGTCGTTTAATAATGTGCTCGAGGAAGAGCACTCCACCTTAATACAAAATTAAAACGCTTAGCTTCTCGGTAAAGCGTGTATATATATGACTCGACGGTAGTAGCAGAATCCCGCGAAAACTAACCGGACCAAAGGTGCAACTACTAGCGTTGTATACAGTCGCACACCGGACCCTTTCGCAATTACGCGATGCGCGGCCGAAATCTTTCAAAGCGACCGCAATACCTCTCCTATCGACTATTCGCTTTGTCTGCATCCATTTAAACTGCTGCAGTTCTCTCTCTCTCTCTCTCTCTCTCTCTCTCTCTCACTTCGTCAGCCAGCTTAATGCATAAAGCATTTCGCAGCTTTCGCGAGGACAAGAAATTCAGTATGGTCTACCCTCTATATTAAATCAGCCATACTTCAAAGGGTTCAAAGAGGTGAGCGACGGAGCTTAATATATATATACAGATGATTATTACGTATATATGTCGCAGCTGTCGAGTTGATGTTATAAGCGTTGGCGTATAAGTGCCGCTCTTCGAGCGAGATATCCGGGAGTGAGAATTGCAGTGTATGGGGTTGGGAATAATGCAACAAATCGATGGGGGCCGGCGCGATATGCCGAGTGAAAAAGTGTTGAACGTTATTGGAAGAAAGATGAGGTGATCGATCGTTGAAAAGGGTCAAGATTGAATTCGAGACGATTATGATGGGGGGGCGTAGATGAAGTGTTTTCGGGAGATTGGAATTAATCAGTCGATTGCAGGTAACGCGCAGTGTCAAGTTTTGCTTCATCCACGGTAGCTAAGTTTACTTTGGTTGGTCGGTTAATGTGCATTATCGCGTTTAATTAAAACTAGTTAGCACTTTATTACAGAGATGAAATTGAGCTATTAAACTAGTAACATAGAGCGAAGCGTGAAACAAGAATGGTTCTCGAGTTATGACGTATTGGACGGAATACTGCTGACACTGTGTTTCCAATCTATTTTAATTAAAACTTCATGAATTATATAACGTGACGTGAGGATCTTCAATAACGTTATTGTTATCGTCAACACGTTAAAATCATGGATATAGAGTATTTATTTTTATTAATCTATTTTACTTAATCCTTTATATGAATATAAGTAAATATTACACCATGTTTACCATGAGCACTGCTGATATAACGATACTATTCCGTTTCAAAACAATCGCTGATCCTTTTAAAAAATTAAAAAATTCATTATTTCCATTTTGACACACGTACAAAAGTGGAGCCGGCAAACTCTTCAATTTATCAAGCACTTAAGAAGAAGTTGGCCACTAAACCGGTATTTAACAATAATCATATTGTAGTAACTTTAATAATGGAGTAAGTTTATTAGACGCTCTTTACCGCAATTACCTATAAAACTTTACGAGAGTGTTAAAAGGGTCGGATTTAATGCAGCCGCGCGAAAGACCTACAATGCAAAATTTTATCTAGAACCAGAGGGAGGGAGAGAGAGAGATTACAATTCTATAGCCATGAGAAACTTTCCAGATAAATTATTTCACTTCGATAGACTTTTATCCACCCTTGCCAAATTGATAGATTGGTAACTTTAGAAATATTATTATAGCTGAGAAGATTGAATATTGAATTACGGCAGCACGGGATCTCTCATTGCGATTTATACATTACATCTTAATCAAAGTGTTATTTTTAGCTGTAAATCAAGTGTTTCGACGGTAGAAAAAGATATAGAGAGAACTTTTCTGCCCCGATTAATAAGCTGGCGGCGCGCGCGCGTAACGTCTGCTCTGAGCTTTTCCCCGAGAGCTTTTTGCTTATAAGTAATCCGTGTAGGTAGAAGAGTGAAAGCGAGAGAGAGAGAGAGAGAGAGAGAGAGAGAGAGAGAGAGAGAAAGCTGAGCTAGAGCTTTCCACTCGCGCAACACGCGTAAATTACAAGAATTTATCGCGCCTTTGTTCACCCCCCGCGGATTGTACTATTATACGATTCTCTGCTGGCGAAGTACGTGTAGGAAGATTTTTCACCTGCGGGTCGCGCGGCTACCGCGAATGTCTCGAATTGAAAAGAGAAAAAGGGCGCAAGCTGGGGCGGGGGGGGGGGGGGGTCTAGGGCTATAAAGCCACACGTAATACGCGGCATCGATCAAAGAAGATTTTCGCGTTGCACCGCAGCCGCCGCGGAGACCGATATCCAATTTCATCATTCGCGCTCTCTTTCTCTCGCGCGCTCGATATAACTCGTCTCGGATGCTGCATAAATCAAATAGTAGAAAATTGTTTTTTCGAATCTTCCCGCGGCATCGACGTACACGTCCGCCGAGCGCGCTCTTATAACTTCATCCTCTTATCTATACAAAGCTCCTCGCCACGTATATCATATTCCCCGGAATCATAATAGTTCATATCCCAGTCACGTATATATCCAAGGGATGAAAGTAGGGTTAAAAGAAGTAGCTCGACGGACCTGCATAAATTCATCCGCAAGATTGGCACCGCACCGCATCCGTTGCAACTTACAAGTATATATATTATATATTGTTAAAATAAATAGTAGAAATTTATATTTCGCGCGTAAACGTAGATGCGTGTATTACGACGCGACTGTACGGTGTGACACTATGCTGTATACACGGTTAAATAACCGGCGTCTGTACTATATATGAACAATATATTCAATCGAGTCGAATCAGATAGCTCCGAGCTTGTGTACTGTCCGGAGTGCGATCTGTTTGAGTTATACGATCGCCTGATCTAGCCGACCAGAATATTGTTGTATTCTCGAGCCTGACATTTTCACTCTAATTATATCAATAAAGTTGATCAGATCATACTACACCAATTGAATATTGCAAACATTCTTGTTTTTTTAACCTGTCATTAACCGAGTTAATTTCAATTGTTTGCCACCTTTTGCTAATATAATAACATATATATATATATGACGAGACCCCAAAAAGATGCAAGAAATCCCACCATTTCGTCCAGCCACGTGTGGAAGCGACGCTTGTTTACCGTCTATCATAATACACCTGCGGGCCATATGGATGCGGCACACACACACACACACACACACACACACACACCAAAAGAGAGCGGGTGAGAGAGAAAGAGGGGGAGAGAAAGTGAGGTAGTCGTACGAATGCGAAAGAGAAAAGGACGAGAGGAGAGCCTGGTGCAACTCCGGCATTAGAGAGAGTGAGAGGGAGCAAAAGAGTTTCCATTGCTGACGTCAGAGACAGCGTTCTGACGACCCGACCTCGACCCTGACCTCTCTCTCACTCTCGATGTCAGTTATCGGTCCAGCGCGAATTTATTTAGCAGGCACATTACCGCGGAGAACGCGCATACGTACTGCACACACACACACACACGCTTGCACCTTTTCACGGCCTACAAGCTTGTATGTGTGTCAAGAGCAGATCGGCATATGTACGGTATAGGGTGGAGGATCTTCCATAATTCATGAAACGACGATCGCCCACTGACCCTCTCTCTCTCTCTCTCACTCTCTCTCTCTCTCTCTCTCTCTCTCTCTCTCTCTCTCGCCACTTTGCTCTTTGCCAGCTTAATAAGAAAGGACAAAGATTCTCCGTCGTGACAGAGCTATTGTGAGAAACCACGGCGGCTCGAGAAGGGGGGGGAGAGGATATCGGTCGTTCGCGTGCCGGACCGATAAGATCGGCGACGAGAGTGAGAGAGAGAGAGAGAGAGAGAGAGAATCTCGAGTGGCTACAAAGGGGAATATGGCCTCATCTTTGCGGGGGGTCGTAAGTAACTGGGGCTTCATCGATGAAATTACGAGTGGCCGCGCAGAAGCGAGATTGAGATATGTTGGCAAGGTGAATGGATTATTATCGTAGATGTAGTAGCTTATTTCTTTAACAGGGATTTTAATCGTATGCTCTTTTCGAGGGTGGAAAATGACTCGGTTTTTGTTTTTTGTTTTGATATATGGCGGGATGTTTTATCGCCTAAGACTGCGCGAGTGCGAGGCATCAAATATTGTAAGCTGTGGCGATGAATAAAGTGTTTTAAAGGGACTGTAGTTTCTTAATATTTCAAAAAGTTTCCGCGAAACGTTGTTTAAGAGGCACTTATAAATGTGTTATGAAATTTTTTATTTCGAAACTTTTTCATAGCCGACGTACATGTAGATAATGCATATTTTTCGCCGAAGCAGCGGCGTATATATACATATATGCATATATGCGGCGAAGAAAAGTTTCGAGCACATGGCTATCGGGGAGCAAACTTCAAAATAATTCGTGTAATAACATTTTTAGATCATTTCACTAATGAGTTAATCAGAAATAAAAAACACTCTAGAAATTTTTTTTATATTTTTTTTTGTCAAAATTCGGTGAAAATAAAATGAAAACAAATGTTAGTTTGCGGTATTCAAAAGTAACTCGGCGAGGATCTGACAGATAAAAATTGTGTAACTCGGAAGATTTTTCCCCTTTCGTGAAAAGGGAAGCGATGGTGGAAGCCGTAAACAAAAGTTTAGATACTCTTACATTACATACTAATATAGAAAGCTTATAAGTTCGTACTCCGGAGTTTCTGCAAAACATACCGGAATTTATGAATATTTCTTAACAAAGTGAAAAAGTTGTGCCCAGAAGCGAAATGTATAAGTTTGCTCTTCCTTAACATTCGGAAGTTGAAAAACTAAACTTTTACCTCCATGATCAGATTAGAAATTGTATTTTTGTAAGTTAAACAAAAACTCATCGAACGCTTATTCCGCTATATATCATTATCCACTATACAATAACTCAATCCAATGCACCGCTGCAGTAAGAAATTCCAAATCATCGTAATTGCACTATAACATAACTGCGACGGAAGGCCTTAAATTGTTCGCAAAACAATTAATTTACCAACTCGAACTGTATTACATCGAAATTTCATTTCGTTTCAACAAATTTTCTCTCCGATAGATCCGATAGCGCAGAAAAACAAAGGAAGAAAAGGACAAAAGTGAGACAAAAAGTATATCCTCACTTTTTTTTGAGAAAATCTTTATCCATCGACACTCTTTCACCTCGCGGACGTAATACTCATCGGTAAAAAGAAGACAAAGGGAGGGTGCGAAAAAAAACGTTAATTTGGTCTTTCTAGGAATCAAGCGACTATAGATGTGTATACACGTATATATACATATACACAGACAGTCAGCAGCGCGAGAGATAAAGCACAGCCGGTAAAAGTTCGAAAGAAACAAAAGGGCAGGCTTGAAAACTGAGGCTTTCGTTACGGAGAAAAAGTCCTCGTTGACCCTGGCCCACCTGTTCCACTTGGCATATAGCGACTATCTCTCTCTCTCACTCACTCTTTCCTCCAATTCCCTTCCATCCTCGACGCTGCACACTTGTGGAGCCACGCGGAGCTTGCGCACATGCTCCTCGTCGTCGGTGGAATATTATGAACTCGCATAGCGGCGACGTACCGAAACGCGTATACACGGAGAGTGAACCAGACTTGAGTGTCGTCTCTCTTTCTTCCTTCTTCGTATATCCTGTTTTTGAAGGATGCCCCCCTTTATAAAAGTATATAATCCCCTCGGCCGACAGATGCTTTCAGCTTTTTAACCTACCCGTTCCCCTGACCTAACCTTCTTCCTTCTGACATTTTCCATTGTGAACTTTAATACCACTGGCTGACTATAGTGTATTCACGAGATGTGACTCTACGTGTTGAAATATTTTTGGCCTACAAAGGGAATCTAGGGGAGTTTAATATTCAAGGATATATAGTAAAGAGTTGGGTCAGCAATCGTTGCGGAAAATGAGTTTCAGAAACTCGATAGGCTGCGAGACCATTATGATGAATTGGGTATAAACTTAGTTTTCAATGGCAAGTGTAAAAATTGTGATGCCATAATGGGAAAATCAGCACAATATAGTTGCAAGAAAATTTTGATTAAATTTTAACGATACTCTTGTAAAGGATAAATATAGCTCGAATAATCTTAGGTGGTTCAAAATAAGCTGTTATAAGTTTTTAAGCACGACTGAAAGTAGCGAGACACGTGCAAGGCACTAAGCTGGATTAATTTTGTGACTTTATGAAAGTTATTTTAAAGTCAACCGACATTTCCGAGGATAAACCGAGATAAAAAATATAACGAAAACATTAAACAAAATATTTAATTCAAGTTGCATTCGCGATTTATTGAAATTTATTTTGAAAGAGGAAATAACTGCTTATAGTCGGGGCTATCTACGTAAACAAGACCGAGATAAGAAAATAAAGTTTTTAAAAGCACCGGAGACTCATTGGAAATAAGAAAAATAAAACCTTTTCCGGGAGCATAACTACTAGGTGACCAGGTGCACCAAGGCATGGATAATGGAACGAACTCTTTTTGCTCATATTACCCCTTGGAATGAAACTATTTTTCCGTCTTCTCGCGTACGTTCGTTTGTCTTCGCAAAGAATTTTATGGATATCGTAGACTACGACTACGAGACGACTTATCACCGGCGTGTCGCTACTATTTTTAAACAGGAAACTAAATTATATTTAGGTGTCAAAGCGACATTTATAAATTTCAGTATTCTTATAGAATTGAGAAATTAAAGAGGCAATTTTGTATCTGATAGAGACTATCCTTTATCTCGATTAAAAATCATTTTCGGTAATTCTAAATATTAATATTTCATGTCATATCTCATATTTAATCTTTTGATGTGATTCCTTCTATTTGAAAAGACATGTTTATTGAATAATTACAGAGCCACGAAATCAATGTAAATCGGCTTTCAATGTCAAAATTGTAATCACTCGAGACTTGTTAAATTCATTTATTTTTTGTTTTACGCGTAAGCTCAAATTTCACATTCTGATTTCAAAAGTTAATAACGCTTACTATATAAATAGTCATTTAATCATCGCGATTTCAGCTTGACTCTTACGCAGCACCAAAGTCGTGTGAAAGTGCACAATTAAGCTAGGAAATGATGTACACAAGCTAATGAGAGTTTACGAGGAACTAACCATTTCGTTCTATGCTTCGCTAATAAGGTTTAATTGCACGACACGGAGTATTGATTGAATTTTTCACTAAAAGCTCGCTAGCGGAAATCAAACTCCGTCAATAGTCATTATTTTAGCCCCAGTATAAATTTTATAATATTCGAATTGCGTACCAACATTTGATATTCTAAAAAGGTATTGTTTTATTTTGGATCGAATATCGTCGCTTCTGCAGTTTGCGCAAACTGAAAATAACACTATAAAAAAATTACCATATGGGTATTAATCCTTAGAATAATTTTTTTTCCAGATTTACCTTATATAAAAATATTTAGAGCTCAGCTTCAACTTTTCGGATTATCAAAGTCGGTTAAAAAAAAGCCGCAGAAAAATGCAAGGAAATAAAACTTCCTCGTTTGAATCAAAAACGCAACAAAATGGCAAGCTTTAACAGGTGCAGAGAACTTTGAAGGGTTAGTTGGTACGAAAACGATCGAAAGACAAAATGTGTTAAAAAGTTTGCGTTTTTACTTTTTGCCCTCTCTGATAATGCCACTAATGAGGGGATTTTCCAAACGTCAACAGCAGCGGCGCTGATGCATCGAAAGTCTAAATCCGGAATCTACTCTGTCACAATAATCATCGCTTGAATACGTGGTTTGAATATTTTTAGAGACGACTTGTGCAAATCTCCCGCTACCGCTGCAGCTGACAAAGTTGGTGGTGAAAAAAATTTTGAAATCACAAGGAATATCCAGAATAACAAAGTTTTCAGATTGTAATTTTCAAGGATAGAAACTTCATTTGAACTGTGCACCAGTAAAGGTTCATTTTATATAATATTTTTAACGGATTTGATTTGATTGCATTCTTCGGTTTTGCATACCGATGTATCGATTCAGTATATAGAAAAGCTTCATTCTTCGAACGAATTAATTTGTATTTAAATGTAAGTCTTCGGCATTGGAAAAATTATTATATCGAAAAATAAATTAAAATCAAGAATTCCCTTTATATCAATAAAGCATTTCACGATCAGATTACAGTTCCCAGATATCAGGTTTTTCTTTTTTTTTTCAAACGAGACAAAAACTCGTCGAACAGTGGAAATACATTATAAGAAATTCCCGTATTCCAAAATATCGGTTATACATTGCGGTCATCGGAAAGCAAATTATAGTCACAGTTGATGATGCTCATCGCATCTCGCCCAGTATAATTCTTAATTAAATCATGAACGGATGAATTGATATTTTGCATATTCTATGATTTCGCAAAGCAATGCCAAGCCGTCGTTTGAATTCCTAATACAAGAGACGTTGATGCTATTCCGTTTGCCCCTCACCTATACCCATATGTATAATAATATTTACTTGTTGGTGCAGCGGCTTCACACAGCCCAACTGACGCATCCATGACGATGCGCAGACTTCCGAATAATTCGAAACTCAAACGTATAACCAGAGTACTCTAGACGTACCTATTTATTCATACAAAGTGCGCACCGTTGTACTTTACCTTGTAATATGTAAATTAAATATTCGTATTAATTTTCCTCATTACGCCGTTCACTTTTGTGTACTTTATATGCACATCGTGTAAAATAAATATTCTGGTTCGCGAAGCTGTAATCGATGTGACTTTTCGGTATGTCAAAATAATTATCATTAAATTTCATTAGCGCGAATGATTAGCGCATTGTACGCCTTTCGCGAACCCTCATTTTCTCTAATAGAGATTTATTTCTTGCAGAGAAAAACGACACTGTGGTTTGTATGAAAACAAAAGATAGCCGGTTTCAACGGTTCCATTCACGAAATTTAATTAAGCGGCCACACCGTCAACCTCCCCCCCCCCCCCCCCCCC
>UELV01112124.1:0-12870 GCA_900490015.1 Megastigmus stigmatizans | reverse complement strand
GAGAGAGAGAGAGAGAGAGAGCGAGGGGGGTGCAGAAACGCGGAGTGAGAGAGAGAGAGAGAGACAAGGAACGATGAAACGCTGAAAGACGGAACAGAAAGAGGTTCGGAGATCAACAAAAATGTTGGCCCCCAGGGGTTGATTCGGACGGCTATGATGCCTTATGCGCCTTATTCCGGGACCGCCCCGCGGAAAATAGTTTTCTACGTGCACCTTTGGTTATAACCGGCGGTATGAATTTTAACGATGCCCGACCCTCTACCTACTTTGATACTCCTAGGTGTTCCACTTTCCAAGTATTAATACGTAATTCGGTGGGCTGGAGCAACGGAAAAAAGAGATGCTGCTCGCTGGTGAAATAATAGAATTTATTAAAAACTTTGTTCAAAACTTGAGTGTGCAGCAGTTTCGGGGCGGAGCTGCTGTGTAAGCTAATTGAAATTGAGTCTGGGCGGTGATGCAACGAAAGGCTGGATGAAATTTGATTGTCTTTTGGCTCCTTCGAGCTCTTTGCGAGAGCTCGATTGAAAATCGATGAGCTACGTCTATATATCTACGGCATTTATTACAAATGACCAAAAGAATAAAAACGTATATAGTTGCAGCATATGTGAGATTCCGTGTATTTGATTCACAAATATTCGAAATATTTCAAAGAACTGCAGGTAATGTTATCAAGTAATTCGTTGTGCGGCGCAAATATTTCTACAGAATATTTCAGTGAAGCAATTTGCTTGCTCCTGTGGAAAAATATCTTCGTAATAAATTCGTGAAATTTCATACATTGCTTTTAAATAGTATTGGTAAATTTATAAAATATTACAGTAGAGTGTATGGAATTTTTTCCCGACCAAGTTTTTTCTGCTTCATACTTTTTATAAAGAATTATTTTAAGTATTTCAAACATTTAATCAAAGTACACGGTCATAAGGTTGATTTTTTATACGTAAATGTAAAATGCATATTTAGCACATTCCAGTTCTCAGTCGATATTTTGTTTATTCATAACTTGTAGTTCATATAAAACTGAACGTAGATAATATTCCATTCATGTATTGTAATTTTCTATAATTTTTTTTATAATTTTTAAAAATATTAAAATACTGTAAAGAAATTTACATTATTGAATGTAAAAATGTGTTATGGAAAAAGTGAATCATTTGTTGACATCCTCTTTTCCCATGAAAAAATTTGAATATTTTTCAAGTTTGACACATGCTCTAGGATATTGACTTGCGAGATCCTGCGAAGGATCTTACTTTCCAGATATAGTTGGAACTAAGTTGCGACACGTCTTAAGATCACATTTCGTATGCAGACCATGACTCGCTATTCCAGCCGTTGGAGCCGTAGGTACAGGTAGGAGTGTATACCTGTACTGTGTAAAAGCAATGTGTTGTGAAGTACAGACTCCACCGGAAGACGTACGCAAATATATGCAAGTAACACTTTCACATCTGAGCGTTTATTCATCCGTTTTGAGAAACTGTTAAGATAAGCTAATGTATAGCATTAAAAATAGTTGAAAATTAAATCAAATTTCAGTACTGTAAATAATTATAGTCATGATTATCGTATAGAGTAATTATTTCCAAGCCTGAATATGACATTGATGCAGGACATTACTCTCAAAATCAAATTATAATACATCATATAAAAAAAGTTAAATCACTGTACAAAACAATGAATAAAATCAACTTTATTTGTAGTTATAAATAAGTTAATATACGATGTCAATAAATTTAGTTGCCATAATTGCTTCCTTTATCGTACATAATTTAAAGTTTATTATTCTGATAAAATAAAGAATAAATTAGAGTGCAACGTCTAGGTTCTCTCGAATCGCACGATTTTGTAGCGCATATGAGACTTACGTTTACTTCAGTGTCGAAGGCGGAACAACCCTTTGGCTCTCGCCTTTCAAGCTTTCTCGGACCTCCGGTTATATTGCAAAGTCAATGACTACTTTCGATCAGTCTGTCATCCAGAAGATCCGAGTGATTATGCGATGGCTTAATAAATAAATATGGATCCCCATGTACTAATTGGGTAGATATTATCTCATCGAGTGGCGCTTTTCATTCCATACAAGAAATAAAATAACCTTTTATGGCCTTGAAACAATGATACTTTTACTAGTATGTGTTTCTGGAAGTGAAAAGCAAGAAAGGAATTAAACTATTTAGATGGGAAAAAGAACAGCATTAAGTTCAGGAATCGATAGGCGCTTTTATGCTCGAGCAGAATTGGTCGCGGAAATTTATATTTCATTAAAAAGCCATAAACGTAAAGTAAGATAGATTCGAAAAGAAATACGACTGCTATAAAAGACTGTCCAAGGAAAAACAACGGTAGTCAAGTGCTTTGTAATTCTCTAATTTGAATTCCGGAATCGAAACGAAAGTCGTTATCATGCTGCGTGCCAATAAAACTCCTTCCTTTTTTCTTTTCCATACCCTCGCTTCCTCGTCCAAACGATTCGCGCGACAACGACTCGAGCGGGGCCAAACTTTCGTCGCTATCAGGGCTTATACCAGTTTTGAAGGCGCGCGGCGCACGTCGGCGAATTAAACGCGGCGCATTATCGATAACCAATCCATCAGAGTTGGGAGAGAAGGCAAATGGTATCTTAATTCGTCTGGCGTTTGGCCAATGCTCGTCGCTGGGAGGCTCGCGCGCGTTCCCTATCTCGAGTGACGTAAGCTGACTTGCATGAATGCCATTTTAATGGAGCGCCGCCTCGGCAGTCGGCTGCGACCAGGACCAGAGATTACTATAGCCGAGAGACGCGCTACAGCAGCGGACGCCGAGCTTGGCGTCCTGCGGAAAATCGAGTGCTAGATCGAGTGGCTATAGGGCGAAGGAATTGAGCTGCGCTGCTGCACTGCAGGCAAGAGGAGAATCGAGAGATGCAGAGCCGCGATTTCTATATATGCTGAATCTGAGAATCTCACTGCAGGACTACTCGAGTGCCTATAGAAATACGATGCCATATGAACCGGAAAACTCTCTAGTGCTTTCGAGAGATATACGAGAAGCTACTCGAGTGCAAGAATTTATAATCGCGCTGCACGAGATCCATTCCCGCTTTAATTGTTTTGTTCTTATACGCCTCCTTGAGGAGTATGGGATTACGAGGAAACTATAATAATGTTATTAAGCTTGATTCTATTATGTGCAAACATATCGATTCTCGATTATTATTAAGAGTTTTATTTTCACAATAGCAGATTATTATTGATTGAATGAATTATTGTGTCAACTGTATAGTATTTTATAGATTTAGTGTCATTTATTTCATTACTAACTATGGAATTTGAGGAAAACTTACAAAGCTAAAAAACTTTTTTCAACGAATACAAAGTTTCAGATTTGGCCAGACGCCAAAATCGCATTGGTTGGTTTCGGTCTTATCTGACCCATTTGTGCGTTCCCTGTTACAAATCCTAAGCCCTGCAGCGAATTGGTTTCATTTAGCAAAGTTGAAATAAAAGAATATGTCTATAACATATACTGTAGAAATATAAGTGTCATAGATTAACCAGTAAAGTTTCATCGGCTCGTGCAGTATATATATCCGATAGCAATCGATAAAAATATTGTTTTCTTTTTTCACTCCTCGTAAATGTTCTATCCGCGAACATAATTTCTCTACTGCGAATTCGGGACAAATGCATTTGCTACCGATCCAATTCAATAATCTCATCTCGTGTATCAAATGTTTCACTTTACTTTCCCGAGGAAAGAAGGTGAATGGGACGTGGCATTGATCGAACGGCGGAGATGACGAATTACACTCGCCTACTCCCGTGGAAAAGCTGCAGAGACCGCGCGACAGATCCGATGTACAAGCATTGAAACGCCACATTATTAGATGTGAAATACGAGGACCGGGAGTATTAAGAGCCTCGGGGTCTATCGGATAATCGTTCGTTAGCTCCGTGAATCCACTCTTGCACATTTAGGCTTTGCGCGCCCGTTCGCCGTGCAGCAACAAAATATCGACGCATCTCAAGAGGAGAGACTTGAGAGAACTATCATTTTTCCTGCGAATCCGTGTGTTCCATATAATATACTATGGCAAACTTTCTTATTGTCGAATGTACTAAACTACTATTGAAATTTATCAATGCGATTCATATTTGTGTAAAATTTGAAATTTCTTCCATACATTTCAACTGAGAAAATAATCATTTGCAGATAATCTATTTGATCAGAATAAGTTTTTTCTTTACAATAATTCTTCTGATTTTAACACACTATTTTGAATAGATAAAAAGTTTCTTCTTTAGAACCCCTCAATCAATGCCTTTAAAAATATCTTTTCAAATAATGTACCTAATTTTTAACGTGTACATATTCTCTACTAATTACTTTGGTCGCCTATTCTTTAGCAAACAAAAAGTTAAAGGGCATTGACATAGAATCAAAACGATTAGATGTATAGCATCCGCGATTGCACAATTATCTTCAATGGGAATAGGATAAGACTCGGAATTAGAATAGGAAAAAATGGGGATTTCTGGTCTACTCAGTGACCCACAAGTATAGAGTCGGACTAATTGAGTGATTAATACATACGCTTCATCCTACAGCACTCGAGTAACCTCAATACAAAGTCTGTTTGAAAGCCATGTGCCGACTTCCTAGAAGGTTCTCGATTCACAATGAGAATACAGTTGCCTTTGAAGATGCGAAAAGCAAACTAAAGCTCGGTATTACTGGAGAATCACCTTTGTTTAATATAAATACGTCTCAAGTGACTTTCTTTTAAGACACAATGGGACAATGCGGTTAATCTATTTTTACTATAGCAGTATTTAAGACATTTAGATAAATACTTAAAAAGAGAAATATTGATTTACGGATTACTTTTTTCAAAAAAAGTCTTTTTCTGTTATTTTTAATTATATTCGCGTAAAAATATTTTTACTGGCTAACAGAAAAAATTTTTATTAGAAAAAAAGCTATTAAAAAATGAAGTAATTTAAATAAAAATATTTTTCGTGACAACAAACTTACATGAAATATATTTACGCTAATCGACATGGTAATTCATTTACAACGTATGACAAGAACTCGAAATATATTTTCTATCAAATTTTCAAGTTGATAAATATTTTAAGGATAATTAATTTATAAAAATATTAAACAAACGTGTTTTCTTATTAATTATTTTAAACGAAAGCCCAAAGTGATTTTTTTTTTAACAAATAATCGTTTTTTCCTGCAATAACAAAAACATTTTGATATTTTTGATGAATGCTAATTACTTTTTAAAAATAAATTGAATTTATCGATCATCAACTAACTACAATGTTTATTATACATACCGTCATATTCTCATTAATCACTTTTCGAAACCAGTTTTGTATCATATTAAAAATGATCATATTAAAAATGAAAAAAAATTAAGCTTACAATATGATGAATGTACGTTTTTCCAAATAAAAATAAGGATTTTCAGCAGCTGCAGCTCTATTGATAATATCTAGCCGACATTAACATCGTCTATTTATACGATTATTACAAACGTACAGACCGTCTTGTAAACAGTTGCTAAAGTCGTAAAAATAGAATTTATGCTTTCATATAACAGGGTTCAGCTTAATCTACTTCACGAGGCAATAAATCGGCGCAGATGAGCATTTTCCACTTTATCAATTTGACGATCCCTTATACAGTCGAGCTCTTAAAGAGCCATCTGGGGACATTAACGAAATATAAAATACCCAGGACGACGTTTAATATCTTAATTACGCAGTAGCACGCATTATCCTGTACGAATGCACTCGTTCACACGGTGTGTGTAATTTGCATTCGGCGTGAAAACATATATTTACACAATCGTGCAGACGAGGACGCTGAGCTCTAGATGCGCATCCGTATTTTACGAAACGCTTCTTTATTTTATATATTGAGTCGCTTCAGGTACACCCAATTTATCTGCTTTATCATATATAGATCTTTTATTCCTTTTATTATATCTTTGTGCCCTCTCGGCTACTTCTCACTGCGAGATCCGATAAAATACTAAATTTATTATCGAACTTGTTTATCGTATGCGTGTTTCATTGCTGTGCTTGAATTAATTAGCGTAGAAGCTGCTTTTATTCGATACTTTAATTTCGTGCGATAAAATGCGTGAATTTAGCTTCTGCAGATTGTACAAAAACTTATTTTATAGTAACGGATTTCAATGGTACGCTTTTTTTTGCAATGGAATCAAACTACTTATACTTTGAGAGTCAGTGAATAGCTAATCATCGACCAACTGATAATACAGTGTATGCTATTTTCACGAATTTTGAATAGCACTTTTTAAAGAAAAGCTTTTCAATGACAAATATAGCCGATCTCGAGTTATTCACTACTTTCTTTATACACATACAAATGGTAAAAAGACTGCGACTGCATTACTCAGTATTCAGCTAAAAAAAAAGAAACTCTTCTTTCAAGGAATACCTCCTATACCCCCCCCCCTTTCTTATACTTGTTTTCTTTATCTTCAATGTTCTATGCAACTGAGTTTCCCTTTATCTTTTTCCTCGTCCTCCCCTTCCTCTCTCCGCAGCCTCTATATCGAGAGATAGCGCGAGGAGCGGAGTACGACGAGACTCCTTCGTGTCCCTTCTCCTCTTGGTCTCGAGCTTCTCAGCGTAGCCATGGGCGAGAGACGACCTATACCGTAAAGTTCGCAGAGCGGCAAGTAGGGAATTAAAAGATACGAACCGAGTCTCGGGTCGGCGTAAAAAGCCGAGCCGCGCGTTGCGCTATACTCTCAAAGTCCACGTGACTACGACTGTCTAGGATCTATAATAGAATCTCGAAGCGAAGGTAGTATAAGGGGAGCTTTTCTCTCCCTCTCTCTCTCTCCCTCTCTAGCTCTAGTTTGCTTCTGGGGAGGCACGTGTACACGCGTCATCCTATATATAGGTATCTCCCATAGTCGATATCGCGCATGCTACATATCGAAGCCCCGCGCGGATGTCGGGCCAAGAAAGTTCTTATATACATCCACCTATATAGATGCAAACGAAATTCGAAAGTTTCGGGAGGGGAGGTGGGGGCATGTATATACGGGGAGAGTCGCGAGTCTTGCGCGCCGCGTGCAAATGACTCCAAAGCCGATGCGAACTTATACCTATATACATTATATAAGATGCAGGGAGGATGAAAGTCTGTATGTACATGTCGCGGCAAGACAGCCGGCGTATTCCGCGCGTTCGGAGGTGTGTATAAGCGCGAGATCGCACCGACCACCTGTCAGGATCTATAATTGAATCTGAAACGGAGTGCGGCGATAAAGGCACACCCTTTGCGCCCGAGCGTGCGCGGCTCTAGACTTGCCGCGGAGAAGGAGACCAGAGCAGAGAGCTAAGAGAGAGAGAGAAGAGCTTCTCTCAAGTGGTTTACGAGGTAAACAAGTCTCCCACTCACCGAGCGATACGTCGTCGTGGCCGTTGAATCGTGCGCGTCTCTGCCAGGCTGTGTTGCGCGCGGTGCGACCATTGGAATTAAGTGCGCGAGCGATGGGATAAGATTGCCGCCGCTGACTAGATCTTTATTTTCGTCGAAGAGGCCACCGTGCCTCCTGCGCTCGTCCTCCTCGATCTTGTCACTTTTACCGAACATTTTTCTCTACTCTCTCTCTCTCTCTCTCTCTCTCTCTCTCTCTCTCCTCGCCCTTTGTCTTCCCCCTTGTCCTTTGTTCTGCTTTGTGTTATCCGCATTATACATTTCTCGCAGCTAGCGTGCAGTGTATTCCAGACGCGCAACTTTTTCTTCTTTTTTTCAACGACAGGATGTTCAGTGCGACTGTATACTTTATTTCTTTTCTTTTATGCGGTGGCGAGATATAGGACGATTGTTAAAATTATGGAATAGCAAGAGTGACAGATAAGACGTGTATATTTGACTTTTTCATTGGAATTTTAATCAGTATTCTTGGATAATAAAACTGTCAATGGCTGTATGGTAAATACGCGCGGCTACCGACTTTAGAGCAGTTGCTTTTATTCTTTTTTTTTTATCTGCGTTTTCCATCGTGAGTTATGGCACACAGCATGAATAATTCTTTTCTAACCACATCTAATATAAACTTGAATATACGCTACAATATCTTCATATATTTCTGATTATTATCATAGTTTAACATACAGAGTATTAATTTTATACTTATTCGAAAATTAAAATTATTCTTAATTTTAATATTACCATTTATCCTTCTTTCAATACAGTCTTTGTTTATTTATAATCAAATCCGCTGAATTTACCATCAGTATAATATAGTGTTTCCCTTGGTCCTCGTCTCGATTTCAGGTTCAAAGGTTATTACGCACGCGGAGCCGCTAAATTGGATGGTGAAAGTAAAGCGAAGGGAATATATATGTAAGAGCGAGCGGACAAGAGGATTCCTCGTAGAAAATTCATTTTCAATTTCGACTTTATCGAGATCTCGTGAGCGCGCGCGCGTGCATTTTCTTGTATGCGGCCGCGGAAGTATTCCCATAGTATCCCCGCGAGAGCTGCGCAAAAGCGAAAATATATATTAGGTGGTGGTGCGGCGGCGTCCCGTGGAAAGTTTCGTGCGCGGTATTACGGAGCTTAGAGCTCGGCCACTACTTAAAAAGCACTAGCAAAAAGCTCCCTGAATTTCCACGCGCGGCAATGTTCGGATAACAAGGAGGTAAAAATTCGTGCGAAATAAGACAGTGGCATCGTAAAAACATTGTGGGTTACCTCGTATAGTAGACGTCCTTTTCTTAATTTAATGTAGAAAGAACAGTTACAATTGCTAAATAACAGTTTAATTTAGTATTCTACTCAATGGGAGCCAGAAATTATGGTATTGTAATAAATGCTATTGAACGAAACGAAAACCTACGGGTTGTTAATAAATCGATTACTATCAATCGGTAAATTAGACATAGATGCAGTAAACATTTTCAGTTACTTTTATTTAATATACTTGTATAAATATATAAATATCTATATAAATACGAGTGGCCCAATAGTTATTTTAAATTTTCAAACCTAAAATTATTCAGCACCTATAAATTCGAAACTCTCTTCATTGCTGCCCCGGACATCGGGAAAACATCCCAACATCGCGAGTTTTTTACTTTATATACTGTTGCACAAGTGGTAATAAAAGTTTTGTTACGTACTAACGGTCTACTATCGCTTTCCCGACTCATTGGACATCGCATTCGACGTAATTTCAGTTCCGCTGAAAATTCCCGCGAAAAAAACAGCAAAAGGCTTATACGAGACGAAAAAATAAAGCTAATAAGCAAACGAAAGCCAACTAGCAACGCGGTGGCTTCCAATTCAGATATATATAAAACGCAGTTGCCCTTTCTCTCTCTCTTCCACATGAAAATCCTCAAGAGCGCAGACAGTTTTGTATGTCAATAGCGATACGTTTTACGATCGCGCGCATCGTCTGGCCCCCGCGACGACATCCATCCGATTCCATGTGCGTTTACACTAGCTCCCACACACACACACACATCGCATCAGCTGCATTCCCTCTGTACACACCTTTCCCGGTACGCGCGCTCGAGCTCTCCTGCCTCTACCAGAGCATGCACACACGAAGAGAGAGAGAGAGAGAGAGAGAGAGAGAGAGTCACAGCCGGAAAATAAATTTATGCATCCCGGAAGTATTTACAGCGCGGGGCGCGTGTATAATGACGATCGCGAGCGACACGCCGCCAAGAGCTACCGTGCAAGCGAGCGAGAAAGCGAGGCCGAAGGTAATTGCAACGTTGGTGAAGCGCGCAAGCGGGCTCATTGAAAGCCACTCGCCTTTTGCGCGTTTGCTTCGCTTCTCTCTCTCTCTCTCTCTCTCTCTCTCTCGTTCTCACTGGCATTCCCCAGTGAAATACATTCGCCGGTTCGTTTGCTCGTTCGCTGCGCGGCGCTCTCGAGCATATATATATATAGGTAGCTCGTCGGGTGTAGCTGGAGACTCGCGGGAGGGTATATGCAGGGAGAGCTGGCTAAAAAGAGGGAAAAAAGAGAGAGGATGCGTGCAGCAGCAGCAGCAGCACGGAGGCCCTTTTCAATGCGCGAGGTATATAAGTGCGAGCCTGGCCCTATCCCCCGCCGACGCCGCCGCCGACGTTAAATTAACCGAGGGAATAAAATTTCATGCGCAAAGAGATGCTTAATCAGCCAATATGCACTCGCGCATTGCGCGCCCGACCTCTGCTGCACGAGTATACGGCTGAATCGCGAGGGTTCTGCTGCTGCAGTGCTATATATCCGAGCCATTCGAGCTGTTTCTTCAATTGACGCGGAATATCTTACGGACTTTTGTCTTTTGCCAAATTTGTGAATGTGTTTGTCGGAGATTGTTGCTTACAACAAAATAGGCTATATACATTGTTAATTAGCTGTATTGATCGTGATCGGTATGTTGTACCGTAAAAATACTCGTCAAAGTTTGGTGCAACAAACTCATAAAGATTTTATGAAGACTATCGATCGCTTATTAGAGTAATTTCAAATAAAATAATTTCAAGCATACCATTCATAGAAAAATAAAAATGTATAATCATACAGTATTGTAATACAATTTTATCCAAATTTTACTCAAACAATCTACTCTACACAAATAGCGTATAACAATATTTACTTCCCAATTTAGAAATGACAAAATTGCAGCTGCAGGAAAAAAAAGTTTTTCCGATATAATCTCGCGTTTCATACATGAATGAAACTGTAAAACCTATGCCTAAAATATTTCGTTTATATCCTGTCACATCAAAAAACGTTTTATTTCCTGAATCGATCTAAAAATTTTTAAAGCCCCAAATGGTTACATACGCAATCTCTTTTGAATTCCCTGCATGAATGTATCATCAAGTTGAATAAAGCAAGCTATTACAAAGATGAAAAGGTCCTATGTCACAAGAGTACATAGGCTGTTAAACATCAGTTAAGTCTACAAAGGTTAATCGTCATTTTATACATTTCAACTAAGTTGTAATATAAAAATCATATGTTAAGTAGGATACAAATTCATTCTCTTTACTTGATTGAACAATATATATTATACCGTATCAGTATATTTTCCCGAACAAAAACATTGCTTGAATTGAAGCGCTTATACACCAGCAAAGATAAAATTAATATTTTTAAATAAACAAACAATATCTCGTCAATCAAAGGAATATACTGACAATGGATATTTCTCCTGAAAGAGGATAGTAAAATACCTTTATGGATATGAAGGGGACACAAAATCATGTAAATCATACGCATACAGATCTGTTGCGATAGCCTTTCCATGGTAGAAATAAATTGATCCATATATACACTGATTTTTCATAAGAAAGTAAAACAACATTTATCAATCATGTTCGGTGACGCAATTTATTAAGCGAATGGCATATCGCCTGCATCGCAGTTAATTTTCCGTAACACCAAAAGTACCGTCGATAGGGGCTATAGTATATTGATTTTTTTTCAATTCCACTTTACCATTTGATACGGTCGAATCGCCCCGATAACGCTCACTTTTTTTATTATCGCTGCAGAAAAACCTGTCGCTCATACGCGAATTTGTCAAAAAAAAAAAAGAAAAAAAAAGACGGAAGAAAAAAAATGCAATTTAAAACACACGTACTATATATACAGACCTTTTATATCGGTCAAATCCAGCGCGCACTCGTCAATTGCGAATGCCAAGCGCAGATCACGCCAATGGTGCGCTTTGGCAAATTAAAAAAAAAAAAAAAAAAAGAGTATCGGCGCCACCTCGCTCATTCTATCGGTGAAGTCACGGTCCCCGGTCCCCCGCATATCTGATATGCAGCATATGCACGACCGCTAGCTGGCACACTCGTGCACTGGGTGCGCGCTTTGATTCTTTCTCGACTAGTACAACAACAACAAAAAAGCATCGAGAGGGAGAGAAAAAAATCGCTCTCTGTCTCTCTGCCGAGCGAATCCTCACAAAATTTTCCCTCCTTTCTCTAGGTAGGCGCGCGAGCGCGTCGAGCAGTTTTATTCGTCCATTGAATCGTGAAAAGCGCGAGAATGGTCAGCTTGTAAAGCGAGGGAGCCGCTACGAGCTGTTAAAACAACGGATGCATCGTCGATGACTCGCGCGGCAGATATAGACGGATTGAGGGATAGACGACGAGCTACGCTCCATTATTCCGCGACCGATTCGGCGCGATACGTAATTCTTCAACCTGTTTTGAAGTGGTCGCTTTTATTGTTCTTCAACACGACGAGGCGACCTTCGAGCTTACATTCAAGCTTAATTTGTGCTTGTCGTTTAAATTATTCGACGCAGTCCAGGTATACGTTTAATTGATTTGCAATGCTTTTTTTGCTCAAATACACCGTATTGTTACTATAAAAAATGCAGACTCAATTGATAGAAATTTTTTATTAACCCATTAAGGCCGGGACGAACACTTGTTTCATACTCTTTTCAACAGCTTTATTTACTGTGATATCGGTCCTATAAAAAATTGATCATTTCCGATGTAAAATTGTCTGTACTTTCGATCTATGTAGTCAGAATTTCAAGAAAATGCATACTAAAAAAGTTATAATTATTTATCTAATAAAAAACAAAAAATTACAAGTAAAATTTTTTTTTCATTTAGTATTCTTGCATCGAAATTGTCAGTAGATTTTTGTAGTTAGAGTAATTTTTGCGTCCATCGACTCTAACCTTTAAAGCCTCGTCGAAATTTTTCGATTTCATTCATTAGAAGCCAAAATATTGTACTTCAAATGTTGGAAATAATGTCAAATACCTAAAACATGTACTATTTCGTATTTTTACAGTATACGATTTAACAAAAAAATTTGCCATTAATCTAACTAATTTCTCTATAAAGC
>UELV01112120.1:0-18106 GCA_900490015.1 Megastigmus stigmatizans | reverse complement strand
ATATATATATGTATGTATGTATGTATAGGTATACAGTCTTAGGAGTTAGAAGAGCGAAGAAACTATTTTTCCTATAGCCGCCGCGCGCGCGGTATGTGTGCACCTTTGAAAGCGGAAGTACGTGCAAACATATATACTTATATAAGAGCAGCGGGCCGCGGGAGCCGATGTTTTTAGCGCAAAACCGTAAACTGCCGCTCGTGAATCACTCCGATTCGCTCGCGTCTGATTTATTTGTATTTATATATATATATATCCCCAAAAAGTCCATATTCTGATCTCGCTGATTTATCGAAGCAGCTCGATCACTCTCTGCATTGCTCGACCGCGTTCGACCAATATTTTCCTCTCTCGTAATATTTCATCGTTATTCATTTTTTTTCCGCAAATTTACTGCTTATCAAAACATTTCTGCATAGCGGTACATAGTTATGGTGAAGAAACGAAAATTGTTCAATTGTATTTTCCAAGACCTCCGGCTTGTATACCTTTAAAGATTTTTCGTGCTATTTTTAAGACAATAAACGAGATATACTCGTAAAGCATGAAATGTTTTGGCTTTCAACTGCAGAGGCCAACTTAAAATGTTTTGCTCTTCCATGGGACATGAATCAAATTCGAATTCGTTCAAAAACTAAAGCGAAGGGGATGATATCTGGAGACTTTTAAAGTCTGCGAAACTTAACAAGTTTACTTACTCATGGCGTACTTAGAAAGGGAAGAAAGTTTCTTTCAACTTACTTTGGCATTCTTTACTAAATAAGTTTCCCGCGGTGTCGGTCAGAATTTTCACTTAACTTACCGAGGGTCATGACCACACAAAAGTATATCGAACAAAAAATCAAACTACAGAATCTGAGCTCATTCTATTTTCGTTATCAAAATAATAATAACATAATGTTTGCGTACACTTATGGAACATTTCGTATACATAAACTAAATATACTAGGGATTAACACTTTTAACGCTAAATATGAAAAATAGCTGATTAATGAATACCATAATTTAAAGTATAGCATCTTTACAAAACAGCTGAATCTAATTTGTAATCACACTTAATTATTGCCATCATTTTATCACGAATTCATTCGAATTATACTATCGGACACGCATAAATGTAATAGGCATAAGTAACGTTTCTCCTCCAATTTTCAATCTCGCAATCAATATACGAGAGAGTATAGCATGACGTAAAGCTAAGTAGGACGGAAGCCTGCGCCTAATAAGTTGAAACCAAATCCATATCCGAGAGCAGTTTCTGATCCAGCCGACACTAATCCGCGTCCCCTGGCGAAATGCCTCCCGACAAATGACCTTATTAAGACGCAGTACCTCCTCCTCTCTCTCTCTCTCGTCCACGGCAAAAATTGATTAGCAAAACTCTCGCCGCGTCGCTGTATATACCGTCGAATTAATTCCGCTTATTCAGACCGAGAACCACAGCAACAGCAGTAGTAGCAGCGGGTCTCGCGCGCGTCTGCAGGAGAACGAGATTGAACGGGGCCGCCGCGGGAAAGAAAATTTCGCCCTATAGGTGCGGTGTACGGTGCGCATTATATGCGCCCGCATGCAGCGGCGGTGATGAGAGCGAGCGAGGCGCGCGCGACCAAAGTGAATTAATCAATAGATTAAACGAAGAGCGAGAGAGCGACGCGTTATATGGGGTGGACAGAGAGACACGCGCGTATATATATGTATGATGAGTATAGGAGGTCTCGCCGTGACGCTACTCGTTTGTCATCTAAATGACCGGGCATTTAGCAGCGGCAGGAGCGCAGCGACGACCAATAAGGCTTTCTCCTATTATACACACACACACACACACACACACACACACACACACGTGCACACGCCGATGGACGGGGAATGCTGTGTTGTTGAACGTGAGATGACGAATTTCACGCAGAGTAAGAGCGCGAGGGCCCATTATGTGTCGCCGACGCGCGGCCGAATTAGAAGCGAAGATGCTTCCCAATATGTTTTGAGCGCCGGCTCATTAGAGTGAAGATGTAATTTATTGCCGCGGACGTGCGCCCTGCCATATAGAGGGACGACGATTGCTCCTAGAGTGACTTCACTTGCGATAAACTTGGACTGAGTGGACGAGCTTGTATTATGTAACATTTTATAAAAATACTCTTGGTTATAAAAGATTATAATAAAAGTTAATAATAACATTAATTTCTATATACGCATGGTATAATAAGCAAAACAAAAACTTGTTCTTCAAGATATTTACGACGTTTCGAACAAGCGCATAGCAAAAATGTACAATAATAAATGTAATATCTATTGTACAAAACTGCATAATGTATCAACCAAATATACAAGCGTGAAAAATAATGTTAAAATTTTTTAATAAATGTAATCTACAAATTTAAAAACCCTATACCTTTATGTACATTTTATCACTGCAAAATGCATAATAAATGAAAACAAAAAACTGCATTTATGTCTGTTACGTTAAAAAGGTTTCTATATATAATAAAAAAAAAACTTTCACTAGCATAAACATTCCTTTAGAAGTCTGGACGCATTACCACGTTCCAACAGGGCAAAATCGTTGGCTGGGACTAATCCAGAAGAGACCGGGCGGTTATGCAGCCTCTATTACCCGAAAATCCGAGAAACTGGCGTTTAGTTCGCCGTAATCTAAGTCCTTCGGTGGTAGTCGGTGCCGTCGGTCGCGCGGCACGATCTCGAGACAGTCGTCGTCATCATCGTCGTCGTCCTCATCCGTGGTCGTCGATTGCTCCCCGTCGTCTACATATATATACGAATACCAGCACCAGCGGTAAGGACAAGGGCCAGCTCTTAATGGCAGTAATGGCTAATAACCTACGAATCTATCCGCGCTAATGACCGATACCCTCGCACTATCTGGCCGAACAGCAACACTGCGGAGTCGCTCTGCTGCCTAATACGCTTAATACTCGAGAGAAACTTGCCACTCGGGATAACTTGGAGCTCGCCGGATGATAAAGAGAGGAACGGGAACGATGTAGTGTTGCATGCGTCACATTCTCTGAGCTTCAGATTATTTGCTGTTGTTTACGTATAACGTTAAGAGTGAATCATAAAAATTTAGAAAATTGGAAAATTTGACGCAATGAAGCGCTTTTATGAAACATTTTACTTTTACGAATGACTTTTTTTTTTCTTTTTTACAAATAAGATCCTGTTGATAATAAGTGAATTGCATGCATCTTGATTTATTATAGCAAAGCGAGATTATTACATTTAAGGAATAAAGTAAAAGACCCAGTGAATGCACAGTTAAGAACACGTACTAGTGATTAGACACCCCGAGTGTCTGGACGATTTCCTTGGTTGTGACACGTCCAGACACTAGCACTGTCCATTCACTAGTCGTCTCCAGTCACTGGGTCATTTTACCTTATATATGTTCCTTAAATGTCGTTATTAGCAGAATATAAACTACTATTAAACTTCTGATTAATTCATAAAAATATATTCTCATCATTTTATGGGAGTTTCAGAGCTGGGATACCTATGAACAACTGTTCGTGACCTACCAGGATGGCTTCAGATCAGTTCTAGGTTAGATAGTAAGCAATTACTTTTTAAAATTTTATGGAATTGAGTACAGCCGATCAAAAGACACGCGATATCTACAAATACAAACATTTTTTTAAATGATATGTATAGGTACTTTTTAGGAAAATTATCTTTCATAGAAAGCTTTCTATTCAATCTTTTGTTGAACTTTATCCTTTCAATAAATAACAATAGAACGGAGCCTATTCATATATAAACTTTAATAAATAAACAGCTCTATAGACTATATACAAATTATAGGTAATAAACGCAATTAGCATAATTAACGAAAGCGAGAAAAGCATCGGGGCAAAAAGGAGCATAAGTGAAAACTTGTCGAACAAAAATCGGAGAGAAGTGAAAAATAGTTGAAACGGCGGAGAGCGAAAGAGGCGCATAGAGTAATGGGCAAAGCTGCTGCTGCTGCTGCTGTCGCTACTACTACTGCTGAACTGCGAGAAGGATAGAGAGAAAGGGGGAGGCGAGTGGAAAAAGAGGTGGCGTGCGGCACATTGTACGCGTGCATAAAGGAAAATGCCATAGAGAGAGAGAGAAAGCCTCTTTATGTTAAAAAAAGAAAGAGGAAGTCGGGGACGAGAGAGAGAGAGGGAGAGAAACGAGAGAGAAAGAGATGAGAGAGAGAGAGACGAGAGAAAGAGGAAAACTAGTGAGTCGATAATAACGCCATCTGGCTTGCGTCGCGAAACTTTCGCCGGAGTTTTAATAACCAGCTGCCTCGAAAGCTGACGATCGTGACAGCGGTGTCTACGCGCCCGACAAACAGGTCCGTTCTCTCTCTCTCTCTCTCTCATTCTCTTTCTCTCGCTCTTTTCTCTCTCCGGAATTTCACGACTCTCGAGCGCGATTCGTGGTTCGAATTGAATTTTCATTATTTTTATATTCATCTCGTCATAAGTGATTTGCAAATTAAGCGACCTCGTTCTTCTTTTTTCCCGTACTACCTCGCTCTCTCTCTCTCTCTCTCTCTCTCTCTCTCTCTCTCTCTCTCTCTCTCTCTCTCTTTCTCTCTCTAACTCTCTCTTTTTTTTCAACAAAAACTTTGAAATAGGATTCCCGTGCAGTTTTGCTCTTCACTGTTCTGCTTCGTTTAACGAGAGTAAAAAATTTTATTTGAAAATGACTTTAACCGATGGCCGTGCGCTGCCATTTAAAAGCTCTTCAAACGTCGTGTTTAATTTGCTGCGAAAAAAAACTTTTATCTGACTTTAGATCTCTGCATTGGCCGACTGTCATTTATTGCATCTATGAATAACATTTATTGAATTTCTAATTAGAAAATATTTATTGGAGAATTGCGCCTGAGTGAGAGCGAAAAGTTTTATATTCAAATAAGGTAATTATAAATAAAAGAATGTACCATTGTTGCAATAACAATAATATCGTCGACTGTCATCCATGAACATAATTGCTATTAATATAACCGCCAAAAATATTCTATAATCAATCCACTATATATAC
Organism: Megastigmus stigmatizans; assembly: GCA_900490015.1. NCBI lineage: Eukaryota > Metazoa > Arthropoda > Insecta > Hymenoptera > Megastigmidae > Megastigmus > Megastigmus stigmatizans. The sequence goes on along the minus strand of UELV01112120.1, from coordinate 13,069 downwards.
ATTCATACAAAATAATTATTTGATAAAATATAATTTGATAAAATATTTTTAATCTGCTTTCTGCTCCCGCTCGCGCGTATTAAAAAGAATCTCCTCCGCAGCGCTATATACGACATTTAAATTGCTAGAAACCTTTCGCAAAGTGAATCGCATAAGAAAGACGCGCGAAGGACTTGAAAACGTCAATCGAGCATCATGAACGTGCCGATCGACGTGATAAATTATAAATCCACTCAATTTTCCATAAGAGCCAAGAAAAAAAGAAACAAAGTGCGAGAGGCTGCGCCGGACCAAGTAGTAGTCGCCGTGCGCCTGTCAACTGCGAAACATTAGGAATAGGCCGTTAAAGGAATATTATTGGGCTAATTGCGATAAGCCGCTCGTCCGTCACGAGTCGAAAAAGAAATATAAAGCCCTCGGATCCAGCTATATACACGAGCGATGTCAGAATAAGAGAAAGAACGATCTCCAGAAGAGTTTTACCCTCGTTTTTTGCTTTTGCATAGCGAGAGACTCGACTTGTGCTGCCTCTCGAGAGGAAAATATTCGCGGGGCAGCAGCTCTCTCTCTCTCTCTCTCTCTCTCTCTCTCACAGGCGGCAACAGCGTTCGGCTTAATTGAACAAAGCCCTAACCTTCGCTTCTCTTGCAGGCGAGTGGGCCGCGAAACACTCGGAACTCGCAATATTCCCCAAAAAATGAATCCCTTTTTTCCTCCACGTTGGAGATGGGAAAGAGAGAGAGAGAGAGCCTCGACAAAATGCCACTCCGACATCGTCGAGGAGTGGCCCCGCAGAGAAAACGAGCTGCTGGAGAACTGATTATGAGCATCTGTTAAGCGACGAAATGTTCCCTGCGTAAACGTCTTTTTCAGAAAATTTCGACTGTATGAAAGTGTTGTTTAACGATCGCTGCGCTTTAAAGCCTCCAAAATATTAAGAGACGAATAAGAGCACTTGAATTTTTTCAAAAACTTATTCAAACAAAATCCATTATTGCACAACGAAATATGCATGCAGAAAACGATTTTTATTAACATGGGAGAATTACGATTGAGCTGTGTCAACATTGGCCGCTCCACCTTCGCATTTCAGCTAAAGTCAACCGAGCCATTAGTATATACATATATATATAACTTGTGATTGCACTGGCGTCGCGCGACTTCTTCAGTCGTTTGATATTAATGTTTTTCTTGCGACGCCGAGTTTCGGTAATTACAGCTGCAAACAGTCTGGAAGAGGGGCAGCTCAGACAACCTTTCGTAATGATCAAGGCGACATGTTTATTTTTTTTTTTTTTTGCCTCAACTTAATTACTCGGCAAATATAGGATATTTTTATCCAATTACAATTTCAAAAACTATTTACAAATATTCAAAACGGGATATCTATTTCGAAATGTTAAGCGTGGATTACTTTTCCACGACGTAAGTTTCAAAATGTGCCTGAACAAAGTCAGAGTATATACCAAAAGGTGCAGATATTGAATAAACAGCTGCGTACGCCTGACTACACTGCTATATTACTACTTAGCAGTTGGAGAAATATAATTTTCCAAAAATGATATGACAGCAACAGCTGAGATCACTTTTTCACACGTTATTCCGAGAAAATTACATCAGTTAACGAGCAACAAAAGTACATGAGCCACTTATCGAAACTGAGAGGGGGGGGGGCGATTTGTCAAAGCGCCTCGGCAGCGCATCTGCCTTGTGACGAAAGACGAAAAGGACACTCTAAGGTCAAGCTCTACACACGAAATGAATTCTCTCGAATTAGGCAGTTGAGACCAGCGTCAAGAGATATTGCATTACGATATATATACACGCCTCCGCGACGGCTGGAAATACGAGAAGGACTCCTCGCGCGCGCAAGAGTCGCATCTCTCGTGTATATATATTGCGCGAGAGAGAGAGAGAGAGAGAGTCGGTCCGAGTAGACGCAAACAAAATCGTCCGGCCAGCCGGCGCTTCTCGAAATGCTCGCTCATTTGTCTCGCGCTACTCTCTCTCTCTCTCTCTCTCTCTCCCTCTCTCTCTCTCTCTCTTGGCTAATGAAATTATAGCTAACGGAGAGAGCTGGGTCATCTTTCGAGAGAGACAGAGTAGAGAGAGAGACGCCTTTTCTTCCCTCTCGCACTGCCCTTTTGCTGTATATTACATATATATAGGTACGCCAGCGTGTGTACGTGGCGCAATGCGGATGACGACGCTCGCTTGCAGCCGAGTAGTTCAGTTTCGTCTTATTTGCTCGCTCGGTCTCCTTCCGTTTTTCTCTCCTGTAGCAGCCACTACTCTTTGTCTCTCTGTCTCTCAGTCTTTCCGCTCATCTTTTCTCATCTTCTTATTTGTTACTATATATGTATGTATGTATTTTCGTCTTTGACTCTGCGAGTGCGTTTTACTTGTGTATAATTTTGCTTATGAGTTTATCATTTTACACTGGGGGGTTCCATGTTGATTTTACTTTATTTATAGTCCTTATTGATTTTTTTGATTTTCTAACTTTACGGCTTTGAACTTATATCTCGAGTATGGAAAAATCGTTTCAGCCTTCCAGCAGAATAAACCGACTCGGTAAGTATTTTACGTGCTATATATTTATTGCTTCTGTGATCCTTCCGCAATAATCTCCATTGCGCTAGATTATTTTTATCGTTCCTCCACTTCCATCCCTTTCCATTCTCATCTCACGCAGCTCCATCTATTTCCAACCTCACCTCGCCAAATCCCTAACTTCCTTGACTTTGAGGATCTCTCGCTACACGCACAATTCAAGAAAGACAGAAGCTGAGATAGAGAGACCGAGAAAATGTAGCTATGCGCTCTCGCTCTCCGAGAACAGCTCTCTACCTGCCTCTCTTTCCGCGTCTTCAGCTGGCGCAAGCTTCTCTCTCTCTCTCTCTCTCTCTCTTTCTCTCGGGAGACTAAGGAAAATTGCAGGAGAAACTTGTTTCGCGGATATCTCTTTGAGCACTTCTTGCGAATGACGGGGCGAGAGGAGCAGAGCGCGCGGCGCAAGTAAACCCGGATATTGCGCCGTCTCTCGCGCACCTCCTATTCTTTTCGCAAAATTTCCCGAGCACTCGGAGATATCCTCGCAATGTGTGTGTGTGTGTATATACGCGATATGCCAGTGCGTGCGACTCATCAGAAAGGACTTGCTGTTGTTGAAGAAACTGCTCGCACACGTCTACATTTGCAAGCTCTGCAGCGTCTAATGAATTGTTGCAAATTTTAAATCTGCTGCTCGTTTGCAAAAGGCAAAAGGCTATGGCGTTTGCAGGCAATAATCTCGTATGAAGATACTAAGTTATAATATACGTACCGGTAAAATCTCACATAACCCGACGTGAGCCACCGAGTTTCTTAATGAGTACCAATTTTTTTTTTTTCACCATCGTCTATTATTGAACATACAATTCGATAAATAAATCCCCTTAATAATGTACTACAATCGACTCAAGAATCCCAAAATCTATAATCGATTATAAGTTACGTCATCATACGTATAGAGTACTCTATATGTATTGATATACAGCTAAATTCCTTGCGAAATATTGGTTCGTTCAAGGGATATGATGTTATATAAAACATTATGCAATGTTTTGCTATTAAAACTCTTATTGCATCTTTTTTAAAAGATACTGTTAAGTAAATATAGAAACTTTGAAAAAGAGATTTTTAAGTTAATAATTAAACTATGAATAAATTTCTCAAGGAAAAAGATTAAATTTGTCGAACATATTTTTTTCATTCGTATGAATCAGTTCTTGCTCGAAAGGATAGCAAAAATCTTGTTATTTAGATCGAGAGCAAGGCATTATAATTTTTATAAAAAATTTCCCATTTATACAATTTCCATAAACTTACAGTGTATAAAGAAATAGGTGTTTCCAAACTGAAATTTTGCCGTCGAGCCGCCGATACAAGTATAAAAGCATATCTTTATCATTATCATCTCTTTAATCTATAATAGGTTGATGACTGCAGTTCCAGACTTTTGTATATGACATTTCTTGAACATCTCGAAAAAGAAAATGCGATACTACATTATAATCGATATATTCTAACCGATAAATCAAGATAAGATCCTGCGCAACGGCAAATCTGATATTAAAAGCATATAAAAGCTCGAAATACACGGCCACTTAAGATAATCACCTTAAAATTCCTCCGCGCACTCGTTGGCAAAAGCTATGTTCGAGCAATTCGAGCCGACGAAGAAAGAGAGAGAGAGAGAGAGAGAGAGCAGCACGAGCAAGAGAAGAGCTCCTCAAGCATTTTTATGAATATAAATAAGCGATTAACGTGTCGTTTGTAAGCCGAGCATGCTATCGCCTTAATGAAAAGAAAGCTTCGACTCTCCGGCATAGCAGCTCTTACATGGCAGCTCCTCGTTCCGCCCCATCATCTCTCTCTCGTCTCACCTTGCTCAAAAGACACATAAAGCGCCTCGCGCTTATCTCCGAGATTTCCTCCCCCTCTCGCCCTTCTCTCTCTTTTTTTTCCACCGTCGAAATTAGCCTCCCGCGTGGTATTATACGTTTAAGCGGAGCTGCTTCTAGATGCGCCCGCAGCTATATAGAAGAGCTACTCTGCCGCTGCTGTTACGTCACCGAAAGATCCGCTATCGCTATACATTCAGCCCTTGCTCGCTATACTCGCGTTTGTTATAACTCCAGCTGAAGGTATATAGAGGGTACGTAAATAGCTACTTGTCGGATCGTTTCGCGCTAGGAGAACTACACGCGGTGGGAGTACGTTAGATTAGTCCTGGCGGATAGATGTGCGTGCATTGGGGGGATGAGGCAATAATGTTGCGCGCGATGGATGGAAATTAAATCACACTGCTGATATTCTGCTGCTGTGTAGCCCATTGATTCGATCTCTATATATGTGAGTTTGGAGCGTCGTTCGGATTGGATTCATGGCCTTTATTGGGCGTTTTTTAATCCTATGGCTATAAGAGGAAAATGAAGATAAGAATAATTATGGTGATAAGATTTGATTTGTATATAAGTGCGGGGGGTAATCATAAATCGGATCTGATCCAGTTTATTATTCTTTCTTTTACAATTTAAAAATAATATGTATTACGTGCAGATTAAATATCGTATAACAAACAAAATTCCACCGCTTATAAAATGGCCTTCAACTTCCTTATTTTGTTACTGTCAAACTATTTATTAAAAAATACTTGCTGTTTTTATATATAATACTATTTCTATATTTAAACTTTGAAAAAAAAATATATTTCAAAACTATAACTGCGGTTGATATTTAAAAAATTACAATAACTAAATCGAAAAAATATATTGTGATCTTTGATTCTTCCAAATACTTTAGTATAATTTATTTTATGGGAAGCCGGTGGATCATAGCAGCGATTATAATCATCGTTCTATTATATTTTCTGAAAATAATTTTAAAAACTTCACTTTACCCTTGGTGTCACTTAAACCTGGTCTTCCCTATATACGTGCACCCTTGATGTAACGCACAAAATTTCTCCTTTTACATTTTTAGTTTTAACGAAAAAAAATTAATCTATATATAATTTTTTTCTCCTATATCCCCGGGTCACTGCCAAACTATTTCACGCAATGCAGCTGAACTAAAAACATTCCAAGTGCAAATCCGGGGTCTATATCTAAGGAAAAATAAAACTTTGTCGTCAAAAGGAAAAGGAAAAATCCGGCAGTCCGATATATATACGTTCCGCAGGTCCCGATCCACTTCAAGTATTTCCAACTGAGTACACCGCATCCGTGACGGTCCGGCGGCAGCGGCAATTCGCAAAACCCAATTAAGAATCCCAAAGACTGGCCGTCGGCTAATGCGCAAACGTCCGAGTCTATGGGCGCGTTCAACGATCCGCGTCAGGCCGTAGTAATGCAGCAGCAGCAGCTTCCCAAAACCACGAGACGCTCCCTACAGTCGTTCCATCTCGTGTCCGCTGCTATCTCACAGCGCCGCTGCCGCCGCCGTCGTCTTTCTCGTGGAGACACCAGAGAGAGAGAGAGAGAGAGAGTAGTTTCCAGCCTACAGAACCTTACGGTGGTGGCGCACTGCCTCCGTGTGTCGACTGGCCACAGTAGGTAGGAGCGCCGCCAGTAGCGGTAGCAGCAGCAGCTTTTGGAACGAGTTTAATTCGACCGCCTAAGAAATTCGTCGTGGTCGCATTCCTCAAGGAACTTCCCTGATTGTATGTCCAGACTGACTCTCTCTCTCTCTCTCTCTCTCTCTCTCTCTCTGCTCTTTGCGCACGGCGGAGTTGTTACTCTCTGCGCGCTCTACTGCACGCGGTCAGCTTGACCGCGACTATTTATACCTTGCTCTCCCTTGCGCTCTCTCTCTCTCCTAGACACTTCATAGCGAGCTAGTGTGCGCGCAAACGAGAGAGAGAGAGAGAGAGAGAGCGCTCGCTAATGGTTATGGTAATTACCGCGGGGAAGAGACGGAAGCAGCTCTCTCGCTTTCTCTCTCTCTCCCAACCCTAATTGCGAGCAATGGAATTACGAAATATCAAAGTTCAGCTGGTGGGTGACTGGGGCTATGTGTGAGGGGCCTGCAGACGCGCGCCATACGTGGAAAGGAGAAACTTGAGTCGGAGAAATTTCAAGTTTGCCGCTGCACGCGGTAGAGAGAAGGGAGACTACGAGGAGGACGACGACGACAAGGAGCCGCCGCTTGTGCTTTCTATACGCGGAGAAGCAGCATCAGGCGAGGGTTGCACGCTAGCTGCCGCTTGACCGCGAAATTTCGATATTTAAGGGTTTTCGCTCTAAGCGAGGGAAGACGCCACTCCCAAGGAAACTATTGCGCGCTACTCCTTGGGACGTTATTTTAGGATAATGAGAAAGCGATGGCTTGAATTGCTGCCGCCAAGCGGGATTAAGCTATAGCTTATGGAGACTGTCTTTTTGCCTTTCAATCCTTAATCAGAGTTACACCGGAATTAATCCAACTGTGAGGATGACGTATTCAAGTATTTTCAAAGTATACTTTAGTCTAAATAACAGTAGCGAAGCGAAAAGTTGGTGTTTCCTCGAAAGCTTGTAAATTCCTAATATTCAATATCGCGCGAGGAATTTCTCGCCGTGAGGAAATGTAAATTTTCATTTTTCGAACGCGAAAAAAGGTATATATACAGTATAAGAGCGCGTGTCGCGACGTATGCAGCAGCCGAGTACAGATTGACGACTTTGTTTTCAAATGCGAGACAAACATTTTGAAAAATGCCATCGATCGAGTATACATACATACATATATAAACGTTATAGTGCGGCTAGAGGACGCAGCGTGTGTGGAACGAGAGAGAGAGAGAGAGAGGCAAAGACAATTCGTAGGCGCCGCGGTGACCGCACATCTTCGATTTATAACGCAGTAAATTTCGAGACGCGGCGCGGCGCGGGCATTTTTCACCGGAAACTCCGCAGCTGTAGAGCGGCGCGAGCGAGCGCCCGGTAATTATTTTAAGAACAATGTGGATACATTAAAATGATATATCCGGGGTCAGTTCGCGCGACGTATATAATATTTATGAGAAGTCGCGGGGAATGATCAAGAGTTATACATCGCGAGCTCGCGCAAAAGTTTGCGGAAAATAAATTGCTGACTCGACCCGACTAATTCTTTGATATACCTCAGCATTCTAAATGTATGTACTAGCTTTTTTTATCCGATCACAATTACGATGTGGGCAATCACTGTTGATGCAACTATTATGCGTATTACTAATATAATTTAAATTTCCACATTCCTCTATACAAACTTTTCCCCCATATAAAATACACATCTAGAGAGGATTCCCTGAAATTCCATCTCTCGCTCGCTGCCACAAGCAGCGCAAATGTATTCCAATAATGTACAGATCCCAACAATATCTCTTCTGCACACGGAAAATGTACAAATGCCGCAGCTTACATATTTTTACTCATTATATCAGCAACTCGATTCCCCCGTCATTTAATTTACGCCGCGCGTCGCGAATATACGCCCGGGTAAACTTTTCTTCTTTTTTCCTCTCCTCCGTATATACATAAGAAGGACGCGCCAGAGCATGCGGTCACGATTTTCACGGCGGAGTTATATGCGCGCGTACACACGCGCAGGGGAACACAATTGTGGATGCAAAAGAAAGTGAGAGAGAGAGAGAGACTCGCCCATTCTTATTCCCCGCGAAATAACCTTAAATCCTGTTTGCCAAGTCCTTTCTTGCACAAAGAGCCGATATGTAGAGCGAGTGCGGCAGGCCCGTGCGGCGGCTCTCTGCTCTGTGCAAAAGGCTAATATTGCGCGGCTACGTGATCGGAATCTACAAAATCTCTCTCTCTCTCTCTCTCTCTCTCTCTCTCTATCCCGCTTTTTTTTTCTTTGTCGAGAGGAGTACAGGCGAGAGGCACGTGTGTGGATAATTTTGAATCTACTTTGAAAGTGTTATCGCTTCCTTTCTTCAAGTTGCGCGGTAGATACAGCATTTTTTGGATACATAAATTGGTTATACGTGTGTTTTCAAAATTCTCGTATGGTATTCCTTCGAATTCTTTAAACTTACCATATTTCTAAGCTCAAGTTGCATCCGAACGATCATTCAATCAATCGTAAAAACTCAAATACGCGAAAATCAAATACCGTTCTTATACCAGAGCAGCTTCATTTTTTGCATGATTCAGTCGCGCGCGCGGGCAGAAAAGTTTCCGTTCTAATTTAAACTCTCGCTAATTTTAATTGATCGATCGAGCATATACACACGTTCGCTCTCCTCCCCTGCACATACCTTTTCCAGCCTATATACACATTTTGAAACGTCGCGTTAAAAGTTCCTCTACGTCGCGGCCACACAACACACAGGCAGCTGCCAACGTCTAACCTGCTCTCACTCCCTCTCACTCTCTCTCTCTCTCTCTCGTGCAGTCTGCACCGCGTGTAGCACTCGGATTTTTGGGAGCGAGAAAGGAGCGAGAGAGAGAGGAGCTAAATAACGTCTGGAGCCGACAGATTCCATTCTGGATTGCAGATATACACAGAGACAGAGAGAGAGAGAGAGGCGTGCGCGCCACCCGCAATGGCCTAGTATACAGAACGGCCGGTCTAGCAGCAGCTCTCTCGCTACTCTCTCTCTCTCTCTCTCGACCGCGGCTTAACGCGAAACTTTCCTCTGTGTATATATATATATATATACACGGCCCGAATCTGGCGTGTACACCTTGTGCAGGTGAAACGACATCGGTTACACGCCCAGCGTAGCTCTCTTTCTCTCTCTCTCTCTCTCTCACTCTCGCTCGATGCGCTGGACTTTTGCGCCCCCGCGCGCCCTCAAGTCCGAATTCGATTAAATGTTTTTAACGCGGCCGTCACTGCTCTGAGTGTATGTGTGTGGGTGTGCAGCTCTCCCCTTCGTCCGGTTACCCTGCACCGTCTGTTATATGTAGAACAATTCCAACGGTTCGCTTTATCGCGAAGGAAAATGGTATATATAGGTTGGGAGCTCTTCTTGACGGAACGAAATTATATATTCGGTAATTCAGTTCACATTTTGTTTGGTATGTCAATTTTGAGAAAAATATTTTGTATAGTGTAATTCTAATGGTGAGAATCTTCCAAAATTACCGAGTTTCTATTGGATATATTCACTTGTCTTTATCTTAAAAGATTATTTTCACGTTATCGTGTACTTTGTTCTTGTTAAAATGATCTACAATCGTAATTACAATTCTTTTCTATTACTACCACGCATTATAATTCTTTCTTCTATCGCCTTTTAGATTATCCAGCTATACGCAATATCTAATATATACAATAACGATAAATTAAAACAATAAGCAATCCAGTTTAGCGAACAGCATCGAACTTGCTCCACCATCAATGTTGCTTAATATTATCATACATAACGCATGTATACACATGGGAGTGATATAACACTTGGCATAAGACGGACGGGGGAGAGAAGGTGGGGTTGGCAGCAGCAGCAGGGGCGTACGGAGGAGATGCCCAATTAAGTAGTGTCAATACCGAGGCCGTGTACCACATATATACAAGCAATTGCCGGCAAAAGCTTCCGCGCGTATTTTGCGGATAAGCGCGTATCTCCGTGTTTGCGGAAAATATTGTCCCAGTGTTTGTCCTGGGCCGCCGCACATTCCCTTGACCAATTTCATATTTCTCGGGCAGCTTCGAAACCGTGTATAGAACACGCGAGATCCCCGATAAACCCGTCCACAGTTGGTTCTTCGTTTGCGGAAGACTTAAGCCATGTCGAAAGGTCGACCAATTGTTATCCTAAGATATTATATCTATTTCGCTAATTTATTTTTTTTTGCTTTCTACGCCAATATAACGTTGGCTTATTCGCGACCAAGGTATGTCAACGGCACTCGAACACTTGAGAAAATATTTTTGTTTGTATGATTCGTGTCAGAATATATGTTCATTTCATATTGAATGTGCGATGGAAAATTATATAACTGAAGTTTGATAGAGCGTAGAGTAATTAAGAAAACGCACCAATGATAGATAATATACAATTACGAAAATCCCATAATATCATTCACAAAGCCCCAGCATTCAAATGAACAAATAATTCTATCATCAACTCTACTCGTTTACATCGTCAAAAGGTCAGAACGACCGAGCCAAGCAAGAGGCTATACTATACGACCATTTCTATCATTCGAGATTAGTCTCTCTCTCTCTCTCTCGCGTATGTAAGCTTTATGCGCGTCACGCACTCGCATACCCGCGATAATATCACTTTACACACCGCGAAATTTCTATGCTATATACGGCAGTCGCAATAACCGTAACTGCGAGGGGCGCCACACGACGAGCTGCAATACTCGCAAGAACAATGAGCAAGTTGTTGTATACATATACGCGTGTGTATATCTATGTATAAGGGAGTCGACGCATGTAAGGCGATGATTTTGCGATGCGAATAGATGTTGGTACCTAATTATCAGCTAGTCGACAATGGAAGTGCCATCCGTCGTTGTTTATACGAGTCGTATCGTGTCGCCATCTCGTATTATACCATTGACGCCCGCGTCGTTGGCCTGTACGCACGTCTTTGTTTATAGGTGTGTCATCCATTACGAGATCATGTACATTCGAATGTGTAATAACTATATATTCTTTTCATTCTTTTGTCTTTTGACAGACTGACTTTAACTGTCTTTAATCTTTGTAACATCTTCCAGCCTTATACGCATCTCCAGCACTAAAAGACGCGAGCATCGCCACCGCAAAGGCAACAGTAGCAGCAGCAACGGCGGCAGCGGCGGCAGCATCTCCTTCGTATGCATTGCACTTAAGACGTTCAGCCGAGCTCCCGAGAGAGCCAAGGTAGTGAAAATAAAGCATGTCGAAACGCGGAGAACTTAGGAAAGAAAGAAAGAGGAGAGGCTCTCTTGCAGCTATGCATGCGCAAATAAAATCGATTCCTCTCTGCCCTCTCTCTCTCTCTCTCTCTCCTTCGTCTATATACACCTCTCTGTCTTTCTCTTTGCCAACCCATCCTCCCTCCCCCTTATCGGCGAGTCCTCGATTTTTTTCTCTCGCTGCAGCGTAAAAAGTCCTCTAATCTCCAGGAGCAAAGAGAGCAGGAGGGAGACAGAGAGCGAGAGAGAGAGAGAAAGTCGCAGCGAACGAAAGGGCCAGAATGCGCGGCAGCTTGTCGACAATTAGAATCACTAAGGACCCGGCAAACGTACAAGACCATGGGAGCGAGGAGCGCTCGCGCACAAGCGACCGACAGCGGCAGCAGCAGCAGCAGCAGCAGCGAGGAAAAAGTTTAATTATAAACAGCGAAGCGCGCGTACACGAGAGAGCGAGCAAGACAGAGACATCCAGTAGTCACGAAGCCAGTCGAGGACCTGCTTCGACGTATATATATATATATATATATATACGCGCCTGCGCTGCTGGAGCAAGAGAGAGAGAGAGAGACGAAATCGGAGGAAGGAGGATGTGAAGGACCGTCGACGAGGCTCGACGCAGGCAAATGGTCACGGCTTAGCGACGGTAAAACTCTTTCAGGGCAAACGAAGGGAATCCGTCCAGAGATTATCCTCCGGCTTCAAAAAGTTGTTAATTACTTGGATTTTCCTCCTACCGCTCGACTTCCTACCACCCATCCCACCCACTCGCACCAGCTTCCTTCTCTATACAGTTATATAGCCACCTATAATATATACATACATGCAGCTGTTTACCAATCTTGCGTCGATGCGCATAACCTGCATTCTTCTGTACATTATTATTACCGTTCGCGATCGATACCTTCCTTCGTATTCGGCGCGCGCGCATCTAGAATATTTTTTATAATCCGCTCTCAGATCGAGGGCTGCTGCTGCTGCCGTTCGTCTTTGTTTTCGCGGAGGATCGTCGTTGAGAGCAGGTCGCAATTAGCTTAGCCGAGTCGTTGACCGTCGCGTAGTCTTCTGTTAAGTGTATATAGGCTTAATCGCTCGCACTCTGTTTTTAATTAAGATCGAAGCCAATCGGAAATACTTTGGGCGTAAAGAGACCTGATCTGTCTCTGAGACGCAATAAAAAACTAAAGGAGATATCGTTTAATGGCTCCCTGTTTATTGGCTCGTACTACTTGAGAATCTGTTTACGCGATAATTAGGAGTAGTGGCGTAAATTCGTGAAAGATGAACAGATCGGTTGGCGTTTAACCGATTGGTTGTGCAATGGCTGCGTGTATACAGAAATCAAAAGTTGAAAAGTTAAACATTAAGTTGATGATGGTTTGAAAGGCAAAGTGTATGCCCACTGAGCAAATATTACTGTACGAAATATTACGATTTCGCAATCGCAAAAATTTTCGTACAAAAAATGTTTTGAAAATAGTTGAAAACTTAAACTTAAAACCATGGCTTAAGGGGATGTGCGACCCTCGGAAAGATTCCTACCTTACCGGTAGTGTCCGTAATTTCGTATTGAACAAAATATATATATCGAAATTTTCGAGGAAAAAAATCTCCGAGAATCATGCATGGAATTTTATGAAACTGCAATGACATAATGTTTACATCATTTCTGAGGTCGTAACAGAGCGTTTTTT
>UELV01112113.1:0-17196 GCA_900490015.1 Megastigmus stigmatizans | reverse complement strand
GACCTCTACAACTGCAACCGATTTACTACTTCATTTTTGGATGACTCGACGTCGGAGCGTATAACTCGGCTTACAGTCGATATTTTTTCATGAAATTTTGTGAATTAACTTGTCAATAGTATCTAAATATATCCTTAAAATTTTAAAATATTTGACCGCATGATTTCTTTTGTATGAGTCCCAGAAAATCACCTCCATTTTCCGCCCGAGAAACTAGACTAGCCCCTTAAGTCGCTGTATCTTTTGTTCTTTAATAGCTATCAGAATGTAATTTGAATCAAATTGTTCGTTTTTCAATTACAAATCCGCTCGGTTTGACTCTAATTAACGAATGTTTATTAGATGAAAGTTATAACGCATTTAGTGCAAAGAGGTCGTCTTCGCTCACAGCGCTTACTCTTTTGTTTGTATCTAATTCGCTTCTATTTTAAATGCTATATACTACTGCGCGTGAAGTAAAAGTCGTACGTGAACTGTAAAGTAGAAATTTTTTTTATTTTTTGATTTTGAAGTAGTTATCGGTAGAACATCGTTGTCGAAAGACACTGTGTTTTTTCTTTCTTTTCTTTCCTTCTTGTTTTCTGACCGAGGGCTGCAATATTACAGCGAAGACACTGTGACAGTTCTGTTAATTATTAATTATATTGTAAAGGTAATATCGAAATGTTAATAGTACCCGACGCAAAGACCTAATGATAATGAAAGTATAGAAAAAAATATAAATTTATCCAATAAAATAATTAAGATATTTTATTTTTTTCATAAATTACATAAATTGTTTCATAAATAATAATCAAAAAACTTATAACAAGAAAATATTTTGTACATCTAAAATTGATTTAGCTTAATAGATAAATTACTATTTACATTTTGAACATTATTATTGTAATTATTTAATTATTAATTGAATGAAGGGGGTGAAATATGCTCATATCATTTCTTTCTATGAACCATTGGTTAACTAAATTTTTGACATACTCATTACTAATCTGTAACAAAGAATATAAAAATTACTATATTAATGATTATCAAATGAATTCTAGTCAATAAAATTATTACCTGACTCATATCGTAGCCCTTTACATTCAACTGAGCATGAAGCTCTGTAATATCAAATACAAAAAGATTTGAAGTTAATTTTAAAATCCAAATTAATGAATTTAATGAACCAACAATAGACTTTTCTATTTTTGTTGCTGGCCTAAAAAAAAGTAATAAACATTAAAAATTTGCAATGTATACATATAGATATATGTATGGAAAATCACAAATAAACAAATAATTCTTACTTTTTAAATTTCTCGTTTACTAAAGCTATGTTTATATCCCAAGGCACAAATGTTCTCATAACCATACTCTCATTCTTTACTTCAGCTTTATTAATTTTCATATTACCTAGCACACTAATAAATTGTTTTCTGTTTTTTTCTTTCTCAGCTTGAGATATTTGAGATGCTGACTTTTTAGATACTTGAGAAGTAGACGGTTGAGATATACTTTGATTATGGTCTTTCGCGAGATCACGGTAATATTCACGTTCCTCAGGTGATATTTCTTTCCACTGTTTATTCATGTAAATCGCAACTTCTGGTGGTGTAAGTTCTGGATGTTGCTTAAGAACTATAAACAAATATATTTTATGGTCAGTATGGATAGTAAAAGTCTCTTACAATTAAATAAATGAGTATACTCCAATTTTATAAAATTCAGTATAGTAAGAAATGTTTTCATAAAATTAAGTGTGTTAATGACTTTTATAATTTCGAAACTAATAATTTTACATTTGACTATATGTGTTTTTTTAAACAAAATTAAACATAAATATATAAAATAGAAAATACAATGCATAATAATATTGTTCAGATAAAAATATTTTATATTTATATTTATATAATATTTTATATTTAACTGTATATTTTATATTCATATTCGTTAATCAATTGCACTAAATTAGCAATATTCATGTATTTTATTTTTTGATTATTTGAAATAAGTAAATAAATTCTTACTTTTGGTTCTTGCAGTTGCACAATACATAGCAAAAGCTGACAATCCTCTAGCAGTGAGACATGCGTTATCTCCAGCAAATGGAATCTTAGTTTGTGTTGAATCAACCTTTTTAGTGAATATTGTAAATGATAAATTATATTTAAAAAAAAACAAAAAATAATCTAACTAAATTTAAATCTTACATGTTTATCAAGTTTTTTTTTACTTTGTTTTGGTTTCCCAGATGTATTTAACTTATCATTCCCGGATTTGGATGGAGTTCTTTTTTTAACATTTTTAAGAGTTTCATTCCATTCAAACTTATTGACTTCAAATATGGGTATATTAGAAACTAATTCTTCACTTTCATTTATTGGTTCAATATCTGGTAGAAGATCAAATGATTCTGATTCTTGGTAATCTATATTTTGATTGTCTTGTAAATCTTTGTCGATATTTATTTTATTACTTGAACTATCCTTAATGCCAATGGTAACACCACCCTATTTTAAATACAAAAGTAATATAAAATTTCATACTCTCATTAATTTATATAATATAATTAATTTTATAAAGAAAAAATTAATAATACTTGTAACCCAGGTACTTGGCCTTTACTCCACGAGACATCAGTTATTTGTTGTTTATCAGTTATTTCAAAATTTGAAGTTGGCGATTTATTATTCTTACTCTTATTCAAAATTTCTTTCCAATCAAAGTCCTCTCCAAGGTCTACTTTTGGCAATTGAGATAATGTTTCCTCTATAACTAGATTTTTTATTGATGCATTTCCAGGTAAATCAAAAGGTTCAGAATCATTATTTACATTCGTGGGTACGTCAATCTTTTCAGATTCATTATCTTTCTTAAGTAGCTTGTTTTTAAAAGATTCATTAGCATCATTTGAATCCGAATCACTTAAAAATGGTCCACTTATGCTTTTTAGAAAATCATGATCAGATTTCTTTATACTTTCATCATCATCAACAATTTTATTTATTGTTACAATATCTTGAATATTTTCATTTAATTTTCTTTTTTTACAAGCAGGCCATTCTTTTTCTTTGTCTTTTTCTTTGTAGTTTTCTTTCTCTATTGTTGATTCATTTATCTTTTCATTACAGTGAATATTTTCAATATTATTTTGTGTTGACATTTGAGAATCTTGAAGTCCATAAAAATTGAGAATAGAAGTATCTATTTCAGCTAATATTACAGCCTGAAAATATTTTTATTTTTTAAAGAAATTAGTTAGTATTTACAATAGATAGAATATAACTTGAAAATTGTACAACAAAATGTTTTTATTACCTCATTATGAAGAAAAACCTTATCTTTATTAGGTTCTAAATTAACATCAAGCATTGATGGGTTTACTTTCAATATCAAACAAAATACAAATTTTCGGGAATGAGAATTATTTTGAATGAAATATTCTGAAATTCTCTTGATTATTCTCTACAGTAAAAAGAACCATGATTATTAAAGAATAAAGATAATGCTATGTGAAAATATTATTAGCTACCTTTTCAATTTCTTTAGATCGAATTGGCCGATCATTCACACATATAAATTGTAATCCAGTTTGAGATATCTCTGCGCAATCTTTTACATCTCTTTTTGGAATAAATAATTGTATTTCAGTCTAAAAAATTACATTTTTATCCAAAGTTCAGAATATTATTAAAAAATTATAATTTTAAGTGTCATTGATTTACCTCTGAAAACTGCATTGTAATTTGGGACAGTTTAGAATATGTTCGTGTCCCTAAGACAGACTGGAGAGCTTCAATAATATTTTTGCAGCTTGGTTTTGTGAAAACAGTATTTCTATTTATTTTTAATATAAATCTTATTGAAGGCTTGCAAACAGCATACATTTTTAATAGTATCTCTATGGCTTTAATTTCTTGACTGATTCTTTTTTTATTATTCAAAATATTTCTTCGAACAGGCATATTTTTAAATAAGTTCCGCATTTGGACAGTTGTACCTATTACAAAATATTATGTATACTAAAAAATAATAAAATTCATTTATAGTTATATTTGTAGTTTACCAGTTAATCCATGTGATAATTCAGAGGCAATGACAAGTCCTTCATTGTTCAATGTATAACAGATCATTGTTTCATCACTGGGAGTTTTAGTACAAATCGTAACATCTGAGACTTGACAAATTGATGTCAAGCCTTCACCTCGAAAACCATAGGTTGACAATAAATCTAAATTTTTAAAAATAAAATAAAATTGAAGAATGAACAAAAATTAAATAAATTTTATAATCATTAAAAATTAAAAAATTTAGATATATTTAATTATAGGAACAAACTTTATAACATGAATTTGAAATAGGCGTAATTTAAATTATATTGTAACCTGTTACGTTCAATAAATAAATATATAAAATGAAAGATTCTCAAAATATAGAATTCATGTATTTAGAAAATTTTTGATACCCAAGTCATTAAAATCTGAAATCTTTGATGTGTAAGATGGTAATGCCATGTACTGTGCATCATCTCTACATATTCCGGTGCCATTATCTTTAACTTCCACAAGTGACAGTCCATTATCCACCTTAAAATATACATAAATAAATTAAATAATTTGACTAAGTCTGAGTTTAAAGAAAATAAACTAAAATGACTTTACAAGGTTAACTTCTATATTTTGAGCTTGAGCATCCAGAGAATTTTCAACAAGTTCTTTAATAGCACTGTATATCGACGTAATTACTTGAGTACTATTAATTAATTTAATCGTTTCCCTATTAAGCGGTTTAATTGACATTGTAAAATCAACCAAAATTTTTCGTTTTCAAAAACAATAATAACTGTTCTATTCTCATATTTCTACCAATGATGCATTCTCATTTCGTTAAAGAGGATAGTCATTGGTTTGTGTTCCTTTACCATTCGACCAATGAAAGTATTTCATTTGATTCTTCCAGAATCAAAGCTGCAGTTCGGATTTGTCTGGAGTCTGAATAGTCTACACGGAAAAAAGTGTACCTAAATCTATACGGACAGTGCACCGCCGCATGGTGAAATATCATGCACCTATAGGAGCCAGATGAGTAGGGTTCCGTGCCCAATCAGAGTGTCACGGCTCCGATCAAGTTATTCTTAAGTATTTTGACTTCCTGAATCCAAAAAACTTGGTCGGAATGCCTGAAAGTGGTCCATTTAATTGCTACAAATAAAATGTTTAAATGACTGTAAAAACTTTATTATCATAGATGGTTGGGTTTTTAATGCGTCAAAAGATGCACTTTTTCATAACAATAATTTCGTTTTTTAAAATTTTGAAAAAAATTAAATATAACTAAAGTTAATGGAAATTTAGTGCAAATACCTAAAAACTTGTAAAATTTTAACAAAAATGTTGATTTAATTTATTTATAAGGATTATTATATTGTTTAACTCGAACCCTAAATAACTATTATTTTATGCTTGGGTTACCAATTTTTCCTTATGAAAACCCCTCGAGAAACCTAAGAAAACGCGATTACTCGGAGAGCGAATACTGTACCCGCTTTATAGAATACTCAGTTTGCTAGAGCGCGATATGCAATAAGCTTTTATTGTTAATTTATTTGTGACAAAATAGTAAAATTATATTAACAATTAATATAATTATATCAATGATTATAATATTTACATAAGTAATAAGAAATCAATGCCTCGATTTTTTAAAGTTTTTATTCATTTAGTACAATCATGCGAGGTCATAGAGATTTTGTTATAAGTATACGGTACTTAGCCGAGTTCAACTACTTTTATCACTTTTATCATCACCGGTTAAGTATAAACAAGTGAGCAGTGCTTGTAAATAAAATTCTCTCGCACTTGGCGCGTAATTTCAAATCTCACTAAAAACTCTTACTCATTATTCGAGTGTGATAAATACTAATCAGACAAAAGTGATTGTGATTCTTGTTGAATAAATAAATCATCTTCAAATACATAAGTATAGCGCTCTTGCAGTCCGAGTGTTTGATCAAGTGCGCGTATATCGCTCTCCGAACAATCGCGTTTTCTCAGGTTTTCATAAGTAAAAAATGATAACCAAAGCATGAAATAGTTACTTTACTGTTCGAGGAACAATATCCCGTAAATTTTTGGCCTTTCAACGAAGTTAAACAATAAAATAAGCCTTATAAACAAATTAAGTCAGCATTTTTGTTAAAATTTGACAGGATTATGAAATAAAGTTCCAACTTCAACCGAGACCAAGATTTTTGGATTCAGGAGGTCAAATTACTTAATAAGAATAACTTGATCAGAGCCGTGGCACTCTGATTGGTCACGGAACCTTATCTGGCTCCTATTAGACTAATTCGCATGAAATAAATTGCAGGTAGGTATAGGTGCATAGTGCATCAGGCTCATAAAAATTATTATTACTCGTAAAAAATGGAATTAGTATTTACAGGCACGATATTTTATTAAAGTATTCGAATTTTTTAACTTTTATTTAATATAACTGTTTTATGTTAATAAAAATACATTCGGTACCAATATAAAAAATTATCTTATTTGAGAGGAGTTCATTTATAATTTTATATTTTCAGAAAAGAAATGGTTTAAAAATATGTATTAATAATTAAAAACATTCTACATTTTGAAATGTTGACTAGGAAATGGATAATCATGAAAAATTAGTACTTCTTTGGAAAAAAATTTATGTATTTACAAATTTTTTACACTTTCAATTATTTATATAGATAACAATTTTTATAATTATTTTAAACAACTAAGTAAATAAGAATAGATACGTTACAATGGAAATCTATCTGAAATTACGCAATATTATGTAGCGTCACCAACAAATTTTATTTGCTGATGCGACTAGATTTCTGACTACCATTGTAAGGATTCCATTGTTTTTAAACATAAAGTACTCGAATGTCTATATATAAATAAAAGAAAACTAATTCTTAGTCATGAATGTATATAAAATAGCTTTGACACGAAAAATAGAAAATTACTTCAATCACATTTAATTTTTGCGATTACAATCTATAATTCTATTTAAACTATATTTTTAACACTTCATGACTAAGACTCGTACAATAGTTCTTAAAAGCAAATTCTATCCTAAAAATTTCTTCTAAATAGTAAACAACTATGTTTCCAATTTCATTTCTAATATAAAAATTTTTTCGGTCTTGACATGTACATACGGTGTTATTTACAAATTCCACTACAGCTATTTTCGAATTTTTTACAGCATCCATCAATTTTTGTAAAATAATCTTTTGTCAGTCCTCTCAAATGTCTATAAAACATATAACCTAGAACTATTAATTAATACATAATGAATATTATGATCAAATGTAATATAATTTACTTAAATTTTTAGTATATTAATTACATTTTCCGATATTTTGTCAAGCAAACTATCGTTAATCAAAATGGATTGAAGGAAAAAGCTTGAGATAAACAATGAAAATTTATGGGAAGTATTTTTTTACATCTGACATTTGGAATTAATTTTAATATTACTTAGATTAGATATATTTACAAGTTTTATTTCATAGTAGTCTTATTCATTATAATATTTTTACTTATGTTTTGTAAATAATAAAGTAAAATGGCACGTAATAATCACACCTCGCTTTCATTCAACTGAAAAAATATTTACTTCACAATAACAAGTATATTTAGTAATTGAAAAAATGTTTCAGGTATGCTCAACTTTAAAATAAAAAAAAATCATAATAACAGCAATCATATTTGCTTCATTCTTACAATATAATTTTCGAATGTTGCTTATAACATTTATGATTTATAGTAAAGATAATTTAGTAAAGATACTTTTTTTTTTAATATAAAGAAATTTTCAAAACTGTACAATTGAATAAAGTTTATGTACATTTAATAATAAGAATATGTCTTTTTATCAGGTTTTCTTGTGTGACATCTAATTAGTGGAAGACTCAAGCTTTTTCCTTTACAAAGATCGCACCAATTTTTTTAAAATTATTTTCTTTTTTCTATGCCTTGATCAAAATTAATAAATTATAATTCTAATAAGGCATTTATTTCATGCGAGTAATCAGTCCAATTCTTAAAATATATTTTGTAAAATCACAAATGGAAAAAAGTATCAGTTACTGCAGAAATCACAATAGAGATATAAGTAATTATAATTAAAAATAATATAGCATCTACATGTACTTCATTTATCTTTTATAAAAAAATATAAGTTTTTTTATAATTCAATTATTCTTTCTTATTATAAATACCTTACCCTCAAAATATTTAAATATGCAGAGAGAACTTTATGCTAAGGTTGATTTGAGTAATAAAATATAACAGAATACTCGCACAGACCAATTACCCACTTCTATAAAAACATTTCATTAAAAGTGATAAAAATATCCATTTCTGTAGTGATGGCCTGCTGTAGTAAAAAGATATTTTTTGTTTAGATTTAGTTATTCCATAAAAGTAATATAGTATCATAAAAATCTTCAATTTCATATTTTATTAAAATTGATTGAACATGAAATAATTGTCTTTGCTTAATTCATCAATTAATTTATAAAATAATTTTTTTTATACATAACACGTGATGCTTTCAAATTGCATAAGTTTTTATGAATGAACTTTTATGAAATAGGTAATAATCGCTTACAAAAATATAAAAAAAAATAATAAATAGAAAACAAAAAATACCTTATTTAAAACACCTAAAAACATTTGCATGCTACAGATTTCTTACCAAATTATTTTAATCTAATTTACCGTACGAAATTCTCTCCTTGTGGTATGCAAAGTACAAAAAAGTTTACGGATAATTAGATGTATTGTGGTCTTTGTTATTCCAAGTAGAATATAAAAACGGGTGATACCACTAAATCTCTCATCATAATGGCAAGAGATCAATGAGATTCCCACGCGGCTGCGTTAATGACTCTGGGAAAAATTCTGATAACTTATCGTACAGTTCAGTTCGACGGTTGTGAATTTTTTGTGTCCTGGAATCAATCGTCGTCGACCCTAATAAGTCTTGAAGATTATTATCTTCTTTTGTAGGTTCTAATTTGCAATAATTACGCTCTCTGAACAAAACTGATGCTAGACGCTGAAACTGAATTTTGAAGAAAAAATTAAGAGCACCTAAATAAAAGCATATGTTTTTTGTTACAGATATTATATTTTCTAGTTTAAAAATCATTATAGATATTATTTGCTAAATATTATAAACTTAGTTTCTAAAATATACAAAAATAGAAAAATTAACAAGAATTAATTAGAAATTTATTTATTCCAGGTTGATTCACTAGAAATTTGATTTTAGAACAAAATATACTTATTTCATAACAAACTGTAAAAAGTTTTGGTACAAGCGAATAACATAATAGTAATATTTGATTAATTTTATAAAAATGATGCATAATATTATTCTTACCTCATCAGTCTGTTCGACATTCTCATGGTCAATAATTTCTGAAATTTGAGTTTGTAAGTACTCCAATGCTTCAATACTACTATTGACAGCAAGTTCTTCAAATTTGTACTTTCTGATGAGAAACTTGCACTTCTTAAGAACTTGTTCATGAGACGGCTTGCACAGTTGTAATTGCCAAAAATCGTCTAGCCTAAGTTTTGGAAGGCATATTCTTCCAGGGTTGCCTCCAAAAAGATAATGTACCTAAAATCAAACAGAATTAATATTATATTGATGTGCATTTACATAAGTAAGGATAAATATTGTGTAACTTTCGTTGTACTACCTTTCTTACACGATCATATACAAGCTGGTGAGCAAAACGAGGACAAGGCTCAAAATTTTGCATTTTACTCCAATATGACTCTCCAACATTTTCGTTACGATAAATGCAGGACCACCTATTACGTTTAATATTATACACCCAGAATGAATTTTGGACATTCTCATCTCGTTTTTCCTTATCTTTACTTAAACCCTAATTCGGTAAAATATTAGAAATTAAAAAAATTCGGAAAATATATACATTAAAATTAATGAAGGGAATCGTTGATAATTACAGATAAAACGTAGATTTCTCCAAGTTCAGGATCTATGGTTGCTCGCTGTGTAAATCCAGCTGGTGGAATATGGTTTGAGTCCCTACTTCCTAATTCATTCAAACTAATATGTTCTACTTTATTTGTGTCTACTTCATATGTAAAAAAATCATTCAAATGTTCTTGACCTCTTTGTCCCGCAAATATGTACAATTTTCTTGATTCCTGATTAGAAATTTCAATATTGAATATAGATTACAAAAAAAATTGTAAAATTTAATTTAATACTTACAGGATGAAACAACATCGAATGTCCAACTCTAGATCTAATGCTTGGCACATTTTGAATACTTGGTCTGGAAATGTCACAGGCAAGTTTTTGCCATGTACCAGTAGGAACGTGATACGAATACAAACCAGAAAACACAGATTCACTTGAGCTGGTTGTATTTTCTTCAGCACTAAAAAAAAACCTACTATGTAATTTAGTATTTCATATAAAAAAAAATATGGACTTTTGTGATGCAATGATTTTATCTTCTATAACAATTCATTACATAAAAAGTAATATCATTAGATATTCTTAAAAATTATAAACTTTACCTTGCTGTTGGAAGAAGAATACGACCTCCAAAAACATAAATTGTTTTTTTATCGACATCCATCAGCATTTGATGTTCAAATATAAGGTCCGGACCTCCTAATGCCGCTGTATCATTAGAAATCATAGTCCATTTATTAGATTCAATATTGTACACATAAAAGTCGCATTTCAAATTTTCTGGAGTCCGATATTGTGTATCTAAATATCTGCCTAGTGTAAAGAGTTGACGTCTTTCTGGATCCAAGCACATTTTATGACATGATCGAGCACTTGGTCCACCCTATGAATAATGATATATTTTATATAAGTGATATTGTGCTAGTTAAAAATAAATAAATTGAATTTCATAAAAACATTTTAAGAATATTTATTAGTAGAAGTAGTGATGTATTCATATTACTGCATTTTGTCTGATTACTGTACCCTATCTTTTTCGATAGGATATATAGCAAGTGGCATACAATAATTCAAGTACTAGTATCTGGTATATCTTTATAAGTAGGTGTCCAGTAATAAGCAAATATTTGTTAAATTTAATTAAAATTAATTAAAGTTAAACTTTAATTAAAATTAATTCAAATATCTTTAAAAATAATGAAAAGTAAAAAAAAATTAGTGTATTTCAACAAAATTTAGAAAGTGTCTACTTCATACAGTAGTCAGGACATCTACCCTAAGATTTTCATTAGCATATTAGCAATGAATTAATATTCTGTACAATGAACTAAATAATTTCCTTTTAATAATATAATTTGAAAAACTACGTACAATTGCAGCTGTATCATTGCAGATCAAAGACCATGTTGATTTATTAATATCATAAGTCCATAGATCTGCTAAATCTTGGTGTCCATTCCATCCACCAAAAAGATAAAGAACTTCTGCAACTGAATCCAAAACCATTTGATGTCCACCTCTCATACCTGGTTTTGAATCTGGTGTTGATATCTTTGTCCATAATGTTTGGTATGATTGAGCTTTTATATATCCGTCTAAAAGACCCACTAAAGCCATCAAAATACATTAGAAAATAATATATCGGTTATATTGATATTTTTGTATATAAATCAGATTTTTCCAAAATTGAATGCTACTGTTTTAGTATTATTCTTAGTATTCTTGTAAGGTATTAAAATATAAAAATGGTCAGTGAATGTACAATATGAATTACATTTTATGAAATATATTATCTAAAGAAGTTTCTTTTTATGAAATTTTTATATGAAACTGAATTTTTTCAATATTACACTATTTCTGAAGCAGGATAGAATGAAAATAAATTTAAAATATTTTAAGGAATTGAAGAGAAATTAAATTATTCTTAAGTTCTTAATAAAAGTATATAAATACTTGCGTTTTGGCTCTAAAATCACTTATGAGCCATCATCAATACAATAGCACAATAGCAGTCACTTGCGTTCTACTGATGAACAAAAACTGATATGAAGAACTTAAAAATAATTGATCTTTGCTTTCTTAAATAATTTCAAATTTATTTTTATTCCATCTTACTCTTGAGATGGTCTGATGTCCAAAATTTCTTCTTTAAAAAAACTGAAGATGTAAGTGCACCACCTCATCATATTGAAAAATAGAAAATCAACAATCTCAAAAATATTATATTCGTCATGTATGAAAATCACAATCCCATTTATAAAATATATTATTTAATTAGAATATTTGTATATGCTGTACTTACTATTAATCGCATTTGACACAAATTGTTCAGCTTGAACATGATCCCCTTTCATGACTAGCAAGTCATACAATGCCGACAATTGAGAATCTTCTAATGATACTCCTGTTACCCTTTGAATTGTATCTACTATTTCTTGTTGCTGATATTTTCGAAAGTGTTTCAGGCACAGTCTTATTATCTCTTTTTGTCGATACTAACAATATACTCATAAATTAAATATATATTTCTATACATATATAAAATAAATAGATAATAAATATAATTTTATATCAAGAAGTTATTTACAAAATTGATTCTCAAATAATTTACTCTGATGAAGACTAAACCATTATATTTTTTATTTATGTAAATTCTGCATTCATTATTTTTTATTGTAATATTTATTCAAACTCATAAATTATCATTTATAATAAGCTCAGTTTCTAAGATAATAGAATTATAAGCACAAAATTTTAAAACATTAACATTTTCTATTTTTATATAAATTAAATTGAAATATTTAGAAAGTAAAATAAAATTTTACCGCATTCAGCATATCCATACTCGGCTTAACTAAGTTAATGTCATCAGTTCCAGTCAAACGAATGTGCCACACAGAACAATTCATATTCAATCCCCACGATTGCAATAAAAGTATATTCACGTATCTTACAGGAAAATAATTTCCTTTGCTGTCAATACAACATTTTAATTCAAACGTTTCTGGTATAGAATCATTTTTCAAACCACTGAAATAATTTTTTGATTTGTAGAAAATAAACAGAAAGTGCAATTTCAAATTACAATTGAAGTTTTACCTTTCAATAAGCTCCATCATATTTTCTGATTCCATGCCTCCATATACTTTAAATTTCTTAACATTGCAAACATGTGCTTTTTCATATTTACCAAATGTTATTGATTTAAGAATTGATGGATGCTCCAATTTAAGTGTGATAGACTGTAATGCAAAATATATTATTTAATTATCTTGCAGTTTAATCAATCGCAGCAAAATACAGAGAAATAGAAGTATTATTTTACTTGTGGATGATTATCACTGTCAGTGGCCCAACGAGAGTTTTGATCTGATGGCTTATCGCGAAGAATATTTCTGTAAAAGAAATGAAATAGCAACAATGTATAAAATAAAATATTGTATTTTTTAACTAATTTAACTAAACATAAGACAATATACTAACATGCAAGAACTATTTTTATAGGTTAAGAAAGTCTTTCAACTGCGCAGAATGTAATAACGAATTTAATGCGACTGACTTATTTATGCAATGATATTACAATTAATTCTGTGAAATACTCACTCAGGCACGAAATTCGAGCAGTAACTTGAACACTTATAAATCCTATATTCTAAAACTTTTTCAAAATCACTTCCCTGTTTTGACGCCATGTTGAATGCTTTTGCGGGGTATCCTATAAGACGGTTAATTTATTTTGAACTTCTTGGACTTTCTTGTTGTAGGTATACTTAGGTACTTCTAAAAAAGTGATTCCGACTCTGGTCCTACTTATATTATTACAATTACAAGAGAAACATACGAAACTTGCATTATTATTTAGAGTATAAAAACATGTTTATAATTAAAAAAAGAGCCCTCTTATATTTAATGGAATTGTTTAAAAAAAGATCATCGATATGATTCTTCGGTATATACATATTAGGATGTATAAGTATATAAGAAACAGATGAGTATAGATCGAAAGAAGCTGAGTTTTCAATAATTTTTTTTTAAATTTTTAACTTTAAAAACATTAACCTGGACATGTTCGCTGTTTACTTATACGTAAACCGATTCTGAAACGTTCTTACAACGTTTCTGCAACGTAACCAAAAAGTTCAAAAAATCCTTTTTACGCATTACTTTAAATAATGAGCTATAATAATAATTTCTTTATTTTATTTTTAAGATTAAATTTTACATTTTTACATCTCTTATAATTAGTGTATATGTATTTACAAAAGTATCTGTTTTATTTTTTCTTGTTATATACTTTTGTACTTTTTTCTTATTCTTCACCCTTCGTTCTTCTTTCTTCTTTCTTGTTCATTATCCCTTTCTATCCATTCTAGCTCCTTTCTCTCCCTGTTCCAGCCATATCTCTTTCCATCGATTCTAATCCACCTGTTTGTCTTTTCTATCTTCAATTTTATACCCAGCTCCATCGCTTTCCTTTCCATCTCCTTAGCCTTCTCTATAATCCTGTATCTATATTATCTGCTCTTTCCTGCTCGTCTAGCTATTCGTCCACTATATAATATCCCTCTTCTCTGATCTCCTTTTCCATGTACCACAACTTATTTCTATCCTCTTCCTCCTTGAACACCAGCCAACCTTTATCCTTTCTATCTTGAAATATTTCTAATCTCCACTCTTTTTTTCCAATTTTTCTCCCCATCCATTCCTCTAGCTTCATTTCTTTCCATCTCATTCCTTTTATGATTAGCCATCCTCTCTTCTTATTTTCCTTGATCCATTCACTTTCCACTCTTCCTTCCTTGCTCTTTTCTTACCTCATCTTGTTTTTTCTCTTTTCCTCTTTTTTCTTCCACTCTTTCCAATTTTTTTTCTTCCAATTGAACCTTAAGCTCCTCTACCTCTATTTCTACTATTGCAATTTTATCTTTAAGTTTTTCCACTTCTTCATCCTTTTTCTTTATGTTTACTTTCATCTCGCCCATTTCCACTCTCACCATCATCATAGCTGTTTTCGATTCTTCGCCTTTTCTCATTTTTTCTATCTCTTCTTTGATTTTTTCCGCCACATTTTCCCACGTCTTTTTTCCTCCCATTTCTTTTCTTCTTCTATTTTCCTTTTCTTTTGCTATTATCCAGCCTTCCTGTCTACCTGCTTCCTTTCTTTGTTTTGCCTCGTGTTATGAGTAAATAATGAGCTATAACTGTTTTCAATCCACATCTAGATCAATTCTGGAGGCAGCATTTGAAGGTTGAGACTTTCAAACGATGAGATTTTTACGTACAACAGCTTCACAGTATTGAAAATTGAGAAGGAAAAATGTCCACTTAAGTACATTTCAGGTTTTAAGAAAATATATTTCTTAATGTTTTAGAAAATCATTGTCATATATGTGACAGTGGTTCATTCTATTGCGATGATTATGTATCAGCTTCAGATTTTTAGATAAAAAATTTAATGAAATATATTTTAAATAAAACGTATTCGTCAGAAAGTAATTAATGATTTCATAAATTTGAGAGTGATCATTCCTACTTTCGTTATCTTCTTTGCGTTAACTGTAGCTGTGGTTCTACACTAGTCAAAATTTCCATCTTATATAGGTATACGCTCCGAAAAAAGAATTGTTCATGAATTTGGCAAGGCTAACTAAAAAGTTTTGTTCTGTTACAAAATATAGTTGTAAAAACTGATTGAATATTAGGTTTCATTGAAAAGGCGCAAGTTAAATAATTGTATTTAGGAAATTATTTTATTAAAATAGATATCAATTAATATTTTACAAAGCCACTGTTGCTTAAGAGTTTATGAACCACATAATATATTTATAAATTCTTGTTTAATAATATTTTACATTTCTAAACGTATATACTTCTATACCCATATAACATTTTAGATTGACGTTTATGCACACTTATCAATCATACAATTCTTACGTATAAATTTCTTAAAAGTTATTTAGATCATCTACACTTTAAAATTCTAGAATTTTCTCTGTTACCTACTTAATGTATGGGCAAAGATAATCCCAAAGCTGCCCGATTCATCAGTATAAATTCATTCAAAGCTGCTTGAAAATTTCCGTGCAAAGTTGCGAAAAATATCGACAATCGGCACTTGTACTGACGGGTCCCTAAAGCTTTTACAATGTTGGGATTTCGGATAAGCAAACTTAATCGCTTTGAACTATCTAAAAACTCGCGCAACATCATGCTTCCAGATATTATATATTTCAATCTTAATCTACTTCGGGAGTTCTTAAGTACATTTTTTTATAATACCACTTATAGTATCTCATTCGTCTCAATAGTAACTCAATGAGCGTTTAGCTAACGTGGTTTCTAGCATATTGCAGTCTAGCGATATGCTCAATCAGAATATGGCATAAATACGGCATATATACTATATTATACTTTTATATCAGGATAAGTAATAAAAGTTAACAAATTTTTATATCAGACAATAATTTATGTTACCGAAAACCGTAAATTTAGTTAAAAAAAATTACTTTTTGGGTTATTAAACAAATATAATAAAGGACTATACTTCTGACTATTCTTTTAAATATTAGATTGCTGTATTTCGCTGAAAATGAAAATGTAAACAAATAGCATGGTCTATACTATAGGATAGTCAAAATAAACTTTTATTCGTCTTTAATACCTACATCTCAAATAGAATACGCAAAATATGCGAAAAACAACAGCTGGGGGCGCCAAAATTCAGTTTTTTGCAGTACTTAATTGTACAATATTTGTGAATGTAATTATTTTTAATATCAGGCATAAGTATTTTCTACTAAGAAATTGAATATATTGACCTATGACACATTTCAATAGCACCATCGGTGCCGTTTTTATAGCGTTGTAAACAATTAAATTTTTAATACATAATCAACTGTCTATATATTGTTAGGCCATCTGTAAGAGTAAAAAAGACTGCAAATAGGATGCTCATGGTCATAGGTAATTCCAGCCATAATAAGAATTAATAGTAAGTAAAGTATGTGATATATATACAGGGCGTCCCTGTATCTATGCCGAAAAACGATCCACCGGATAGAGGAGAAAATTCTAAGGCATACGTAACTTTTCCGTTTTCCGATTAAATGCATAATTTTGGAGTTATAGGCAATTGAAAATTTAGAAAATCAGCCAATCAGCTCCCGCTGCCGGTACAGCGCCGGCGACAGAGGAGAGAGTAGGCGG
>UELV01112096.1:0-16390 GCA_900490015.1 Megastigmus stigmatizans | reverse complement strand
TCTCTCTCTCTCTCTCTCTCTCTATCGGCTGCCTTTCTCCGATGTACAGCAGCAGCAGCAGCAGTAGCAGCGATCCTACTTCTGCACCTCCGTTGCTGCGGCAGCAGCCGCTTGAGCTTCTGCAAGCTCCGGGATTGCTTTCTACTTTTCCAATTCTATCTTCAACTTGAAATATTCTATTTTGACGTTCGACGTTCAATCTCACTGATCATATCGTTCAATAACCACCAGGGTATTCACGGACCTCCAACTCTCCAAACGTGTAAAACTTATCCGGCGGGGCTCCCATTCACCCTTTCTCTTTTCTTTTCGTCCCTCTCCTTCTCTCTCTCTCTCTCTCTCTCTCTCTCCCCCACTCTCCCGCTCTCTCTGTTCTCTTTTTTTGCCTTTTCTCACCTTTTTGTACACGCGTTCACTCACAATCGCAGTCTTTCACAGACCAAAATAAAGACTCGATCAAGCTGCCTTTAATTACGATATTGGCTTCACTTTCAAAGCCGACATATTTTATTATTAATGCGGATAAATTTTATTATTAGCACGTGCCAGCTTTAACACTTTTGTACCCTTCCTTCTATTCATTTTCCTTCATAATTCAAGCTGCGCGCGATCGATTTCTGCGCGGAATTAGCTAATATAGCGAGTAATAGCATTTAATTTTATTTCTTGCTACCGTCATAATTTTTAGCTTAATTAGTACAGCAGATTTAGCCAGCTTTCTTTTAATATATGGTTACTATTTGCTTTTAACGTAATAAAGAATAAAAGTATACCTTCATCTGGATCATGCGTTAGATAGAAAAGATTATGGTTGTGCCTTAAATTAATTTCTTCGCTATTACAAGTGCAATTCCTTACATAGATCATAGATGCAAACCAACATAAATACTGGCGGCGATCCATCTATGAATGAACGATAATTCGATTACTATTCTACACGATTAAAACTTTAATCTCAATATATTTGTATCTTGTCCCAGCGCTCCAGAGGTGGTATAAGCAAGCACAACAAACTTTCCACAATAAACAAAATCAGTCGTGATCCAATTGAATTTATCGAGTATTATGAAAACATTGGTAAAGCCGATTTTCATGAAAATGGTCTCTCTTTGTCTTGTCAAGATTTCCGCTCTGAACAAGGACATCCGGGGCATGGAATCGCGTTAAAGAATTACCATGTCCGCGTGTAATTCGCGATTATGCACGATCGATCAAAGCGCACGCGCCAGCTCTCTCTCTCTCTCTCTCTCTCTCTCTCTCTCGCTCCCCTCAGATCTGAAATGTAAATGCACAAAGTATATTATCTCGAGAGAAGGAGAGGACGGGACAAAATAAAAGCCGAGCGAGTTGACTTGGTCTGCGCGTGGATTCGGACCGCGGCGCCTACGAGTGTATATCTCGGACGGAAAATCTTGTAAGCAGCTGCTATATAATGATGAAAGAAGTTATATAAAAGAAATGGAATTGAGATGAGGAGAGAGGGAGAGAGAAGCGACAGAGTCTACATAGTCGAGTAAGAGAGATATACCGGTGACTCGTCAGATTCGTTAGGAGAGATTCAGGGGAACAGCTGATATATAAAATATATAATATATGTGCACAAGTGAAAGATTTTGCATCTACTTGCATGAATGGTACGTAACGAGACAATCGATCTCTATCGCTTTCCAATACAATTCATTTTACAATGATATTGAGTATGCAAAATTATTAGGTTATAATAAATTATTTGGAAATTTTGATAACTACAGCTCTTTCTGTATTCTAATTTACTCTTTATTTTTACATTTTATAGGATTAAACTTGCAACAAAAAAACTCCGATTCCTTATTTTTACTGAATACTTTACTCTTTTTAGACGAAAAGTCAATCGGTACAGAAATATTTTATTGGGAAGTGGTATAGATTCAAGAATTTTAATGATACGTCAATCTAGTAATTATACTATATTCTGTAAATTTTGTATTCATCTTCAATAAACAAAAAATAAGAAAATTAGTAAAATAGTGAACAGTCACTTCTGAGATTTTATACATTTATGTATAGGAATCGAAAAAAATCGCCTAGAAATAGACGAGCAAACTCAACTAAATTTGTCGTCGAGATGACGAAAGCCTCCTTACGAGAAAGAAAGAGAGAAAGAGAGAGAGATAGAGAGAGGGAGAGAGAGAGAGAGAGAGATGGAGAGAGAGAGAGAGAGAGAGAGAAACCAGCCTCCACGCAATGTATTCCCTCGGTTTTTTAATTGAATTTCAATTTGGTTATCCGCTGCAACAGGCACACACACGGTCGGAAAAGTAGGATGAAAAACAAAAAGAGAGAAGCAGCAAGCATTGCACTAGACGTAACTGAGAGAGCGCCGGCTCCGTGCAGCTCTCGCGGATATGTAATGGACTTTAATGCAGTTCGTTGTCCCGTTGTGTTTATAAATCTCGTCGTATGAATAAAATACGCGGCGCTCAGCTGCTGCTGCTGCTGCTGCTGCTGCTATAGGAGAATGTGTTGTTCCCGCGTGCATATAGACTCTCGGTGCTCGCTAACGGCGTAACTATCCGCGCGCGCTACTCCTGCATTTGCATCGCGTGCATTACCCGAGCTTTCTTGCGTAATATTATAATCAGCCGCAAGAAAATAAATAACTGCAGCGGCAGCGGTGCCGGCGATGGAGGATAGCATGGCAGCTTTGTGTAGTGTTGTGTATCTCTCGCGCTCTATTGTGTCTCCTCCCGCCCGATGCGCATGCAGAGAGACAGAGCCGCATTTATATAGCGAATAGGGGGCCCCCGAAATTTCTCCTCATTCGCGGCGAACTATATGGAAGATTCATGGGGTGTCGCGCGTTTGCTCTCAACAAATCCCCCCACCCCTCTCTCACTCTCTCTCTCTCTCTCTCCCTCTCTCACTGATTATATATTTTATGTATCGATGACCGATGCAGCCGCTGATTCGAATGTTGTTCCGGCCTGACTCTTGACCATTGTCGAGTGGCCTAAATTAGCTTAACGCGCGCGTAAAGGCGGACCAGATATCTGCTCCTTTCTCGGTGTTTGCATATATAGCGCTACTCCGGAAAAATCGGGCTGGTGTACAAGTCGAGTGTGCGACGATGAAATCGCGCAACGGCAGGAAATAGCAATGGAATGGAAGTGTGTATATAAATATATGCATAAAATATGGGGGTCTACATCAAGTAATTAGCGCCTACATAGCGCAAATTTTTCCATTCGAAGCAATTACACCGAGTGCTTGGATATAATAGAAACGAGGAACTGGCTTCGGTTAAAGTGGATGGATCGTGTGTATAGTCGTGCCGTGCAGGTGTACGATCGCTTCGTAGCCAAGGCTTCTATCTACGTATACCCACAACTTTCTTTGACAACTTATTGCGGCTACTCTGTCACACATAATGCGTATGTGTGTTGGTACTGCCGAGCCACGAGCTCACGCTTCTACTTATTTGCGCGAGGCTTCGATTTCGATCATGAGGAATAATATCGAAGGGCTCGAGACGTATCGGACGCGCACCCTGTACGTGTTCGAAAAATCCGATTCGAAAAGTAGAAAGTTTTACGTGCGCTCGCGGCCTACCGACGTTTGTCGTTTGTCGTCCGCGAAGAATTTAGGGCGCCAAGCAGTGGAACTAGAAGCGCGAGACTACGCGAGGGCTCAAAACACGGTGTGTATTAATTATTCAGCCAGCGTATTTGCATATTTATAATGCGAACTTAGCATAATAAAAGTTTGCGCACACAAAAGTATAGTTTGGCAGCAGGGGTGAGCATGTATAGCGGCGCGCGCCTCTAGTTTAAACTTTTAATGCATTAAATAAACTTTTTATTTATGTATTGAATTATAAGTAAAAAGTCGTTAAAAAGAAAAGTAACGAAGAAGACAGTAAGAAGGGGGTTTGTTACTCTGTGCGTCGGCGGCAGCGGTGGCGCGGCTATACTTTTGTTTTTACGACTTCTTTTCTTGTAATTTAGTATAGAAAAATAAAGAGCTAACCTCTTTCTCTCTCTCTTTCTCTCTTTCTCTCTACATTGCAGACAAGTTGAATGCTCGCGCGAGCGAGGGAAAGAGAAAGGGGAGGAGGGGCAGGAGGAGGGAACGGTTATACACACAGCAGCGTATCATTTCATTGTTCGCCGAAATTAGTTATGATAATAAAAAATTGTGCGCACATATTTAGAGTTCAACAAAAGGGAGGGGGTAGGTATTGTCGAACGCGGGGGAGGGGTTGAGCGCTGAAAACGCGCGCAGCATTTCTCTAAATAAAGATCTAAAAGTAAAATAGGTTGCCGCTACCGCTGCTTTTCTCCCCCTTTCCGATTTTTTTATTGAAATTCCTTTAAAAGAGTAATTTTAAAAGCGCGCTGCAGAGAAACATACTGCGCACAGTGGAGGATAGAGAGAGAGAGAGAGAAAGAGTAGGGCAGGGAAGGGCGAAAGGGTAGGGAGGTGGAAGGAGGAGCGAAGAGCCTCTGCACGAGCGCAAGGAGACTCGGTTCTGCTCTGCTCCGCAGCTCTGCACGACTACTGCCGGTGCTTCATGTGCGGTATAGAGCAATGGGAGAGAGAGGGAGAGAGTAAGAGAGAACTGTGGGGTCAAGCTCGATCGCGCAGCAATGTGCATACATGAACGACGACAAAACACTTATTATACGCGTGTAAGTGGAGTCGGGCCGCGCGGGCGGCGCTCGGTGCTCGGTGTGCTCGGTGTGCTGCACACACACACATACACACGCACACAGCCACGCATACAGACACAGGTTCAGCCGGCCAACCAGCCCATGAGAGAGATCAATACGCCTAATAGAGGCTATCTATAGCGCGAGCGCAACCCGTGCTCATTTACTTAATTGTGTTCTATATAGCGCGTATATACGCCGAGCCGCTCGCTATACATGCTGCACGCACACACACTTACACACACTCGCACACTCACGAACGAGCCTCGATGTGCATAGCAGCGCCTTTTACCCTCCTTCGCCGCTCGGGCTTAGGGCTTGCGAACTTGTGTACAGACTGCAGTATGTACCGCGTGTGCAGTGTGTGTCTCTTTTGTGCAGTCGGTTGCCCAGGTTTAGTTTTGCCATCTTCGAAAAGGGGCCGCGCGATCCGACTATACCCACCACCTTTTTATTTTTATCCGTTATACGTCGGACGTAACGATACGATGTATATATATATATGTGTGTGTGTATATATAGCACATGCGTGGAGGAGAGAGAGAGAGAGAGAGAGAGAGAGAGAGAGAGAGAGAGAGAGAGAGACAAAGAGAGAGGTGAGAGAGCGCCGACGTTTATATAGACAAACTGTATTATTAAAACTTCAATTCTTCGCTGGAAACCCTTTGAGATCGCGGGAACGAGCGGAGCCGTGGAGAAAATGTATAGACATGCAGGCTGGGCCGCCGCCGTCGCTCGAGCGCCGCGATCGATACGGCAAAATACATTTCTTATAGAAAACAGCCATTTTCATTTATAAAGTAAACTCAACCAGCCATTTCACTCGATATATATATATATAGATGTTGCTGCTTCTACTGCTCGCGTCGCTCTGCGGATAAGTTTTTTTCCTCCTTCTCCTCCTCCACCTTCCTCTTCTTGTTCGTCTTCTTACTCGCCTGTACCGACTACACCACTTTCTTTTTCTCCGTGTAAATAGTTGCTGCACTCGGACTTTTCTGATCGAGCGAATTATTTAAGCAGATGAACTATTGACAATCTCCCGTACTTTCATCGTTGCAGGTAAACTCCGTACTTTAGCCGGCTCCTTTGCCAATTGGAATTTATCGAACGACTCTTATTACTGGGTCATACTGTTTTTGAATATAATATTTTTCGACAAGTTCCATTTGAAAAAAGAATCCGAACTTGGCTAATTGATAGTTTTTTATTCAGCGTGTGCAGCAAAAGGTTATTTGCTCCAATTAATATACGACCTTGTTTCCCGCAAGATGTTTACTCCCTTTTTTTTTCGTCAATATTTCTTCAACAATCAATTTCCATCAGACCTTATGGGAATGTAAATTGCCAATTCTCTGCCCAGTCGTAAAAAATCTAGATTGTAACGTGAGAATAAATGATGTTAACCAGGATCAAACAGTCATAAGAACATTTTTAACCATTCTTATGTACAAGAAGACTCAGTCATGAACTACATTCGGTATATTCTGGAACAATATTCGATTTTCACAAAAAAAGCATTTACGTATACATGTCACTTGATAAATAAATAAATGCAAATAAAGTTTTTAAGCAAACAATCTATTTATAACAATGACGCAATGCCCACAAATTCATCCTGAATATTGATAAAAGTTGTTTTTTTTATTTTTTTTATTAACGTTAATTCAACGTAAATATTAGACGAGAATGCAACTGTGAATCGCGGGGTAAATTGCGCGCGAATTCTTAAAATACAAGGTTAAATAAATAAAATTACTCTGTAAAATAAAAAGCTTTCGTTTAAAATTCATAAGCTGTGTATATAAAGTGAACTAATGACCCGACAGTTGATCATAAAAAAATGATAAGAAATTACCTCGATTCCTGGCAGCGGAGTGCGGAAAAAAAACAGGGCGAGAAAAAGGCGCAGGGCGGAAATAGAGCAAGAAAAAAAAATGCGCTCGCGCGCACGGGTGCATAATGCGTGGCCAGAGTTTATATAGAGGTGCAGGATGTGGAGCGCGCGCGGACAGAACGATTGGCCATAGGAGGTGGGTACACTGCAGAGCAACGCGTGTGTTCGGTCAAAAGTCGAAAAGAGGCGCGCGAGAGTCGGGCTCCAGCAGCTCTCTTTCGGATACTGCACACACACACAGACTCAGAGAGTGAGAGAGAGAGAGAGGCGGGCGTTCAGTGGGGTAGTGGCGGCGGCGGCGGCGGCGCGCGCGCGTTTACGATCAGTTTTGCGCGCGGCGGGCGGTGAACAACAAAATGTCGACCGCAATTATGCTGCAATTAACTTGGAACACAGAGAGCGAGCAAGAGAGAGAGAGAGAGAGGGAGCACAGGGTGCGCGTACAGGTGGTTGGGGATTTTTGTATTTAGCGGTTGGCACCGACGTGCGCTCGACGTTTACACGTTTACACGCGCTGCACGGCTGCATTATGCATGTTTGCGGTGACGGAAGAGAATTTAAACTAACCCTCCTCCTCCTCCTCCTGCTCCTCGCTCCACCGACGCGTTCTCCCCATACTCTCTCGCTCTCTCCGCTGTTTCGCAAGCGCTCGGCTCCTCTTTTTCACGCGCGCGCCACTCGCGTATATACTCGCGCGCGTGCACACATACACCCCGCGTGTGCACTGCACTGCGTCCCCGTAAGCGATAAATGCGCTCTTTATCCCTTACACCTCTATTATCTGTGCCGGCGAGCACCGACTTTTCGACTGGAACCCGCGATTTTCTTTCTAAGCGCGAACTTTGACCATTTTTACGAGGGGCGACGGAATTCTTTTATTTTCATCTTTTTTTTTTGGCGGATGAAAATAAATTAATGCGCGACGATGGACGCGGGAGCGATTGTTAATTGATTAACCGCGCGCTAAGAGTGAATATCGTGGGATATCGGGGCTATCGAGCGAATAATTTATTGGCGCGATATAATTAATGTGACGTGGTAATAATAATCGAATATGTTCACACTTCATTTTATTACGCTTATTATTATTTTATTATTTCTCGCGGAATAAGCTATACGATCGCTGCAGGTGTGCGCAGGCATTTACACTTAGCATAACTGCTTTTTTGTTTCGAACTATTATTTTTTGAATTTTTCATATGCGTTGTGAAATGAATAAATAAAAGTTCGCAAACATCACTTGGCTTTTTCGGTATTTTAAGCTTAATTGAGAGTTCGCTAATCTTTTATTTTGCATCGGACATACTGAAAATCAATTAGTTTGAAAAATCAAATAAATTTATAAAAATGCTGCTTTTACGATAATATATCCACTATGAAAAGTGACAATTTTTGTGATCTTTGGATGGTTACAAGATTTTACACGTTTCTGATCCACTTTGAGAAATAAAAATTTTAATTGTCTTTATTAGTGTCAATATTGTGAAACTTGAAAATTCTTTTGACATTTGCATAATGATTGATTGCTTTTAAAAGTTGATTAAGGGAAAGACTCTAATCAAATGTCCCTTTATTGAAATTTCAATAGCACACTTTTTAAAAAAATTGTTTTCTCACGAACTTTCATAACGAAAAAAATATCCTGCGCATGATATGGAAAAATAATCGAAAATCATTGTTGATCGCTAAAGTATTAATTTTTATCAAACTTTTTCCCGATTTTATCAAAATGCTTTTTTCGCGATTTTATTTATACATATAGAAAAGACTGCGTAGTAATTAAAAAAAGCGATCCACGAGAAATATCACATTATATTGATATTTTCTATACACTTGAATTTTTTACCAAGTCGTTGAAAATTTTACAGCATTGAAAGTTTTTCTTTTTTTATTTTGCATGCATAAATCGCTGGCCGGCTGGGAAAAGAAAATGAAAATACAAGAGCCGGAAGAAAAACAATCATTATTTACTTTCGAGCGCATACTCAAAACACATTGTTTAGAAAAATGAGGATAAATTACACACTGGTGTTCCGTGCTTGCATATACAGGCTCTGCGTATGAAAAACAAAACACACGGGCTTATTGATGGAAAAACAATTGGATCCGTAATAAATGCAGCATTCTTTGGTCTCCCGGCGAGTGCACAAATCGAAAAAGCGTGGGTTGGAGAGAAAAAAGGGACGAGAAAAAAAAATAAATGAATAAAGCGAAAAAATTGTTAATATTTCACACTGTGTTATTTTACGCATCGAGGTAGGGAAACAGGATTGGTTTGTTGGCATTTCACGGGTATGCGTCGAATCAAAATGTACAATGCAGGCAAATCATTTCGAATATTTCATAATGGGTGCGAAATATCATTAGCTCCGATAGCGAGCCGAGCGCATCGGTGACATTGCACATGCATCCGCATACATACTGCATTTCTCTCTGGCTATACCGCCGCCGCCGCCGTCGATGCTCCTATAACGCACGCACGCACACGCGTTCACCTATACACACGCCAGAGAGAGAGAGCGAGAGAGCGAGAGAGAGAGACGAGCCGAACGCGGCCGTAGCTCTGGCAATATACCGGGGGAGAAGGGGGATGGGGAGAAGGGAGAGAACGAGGAAGAGCGAGAGCCGCCGCCGCCGCCGCTGCAGGCCGAATGACCGGAGAATGAGAGCGAGAACGGAAGGATTGAATAAGGGAACGAAAAAATAAAGTGGGAAAAGAGAAGAAGCGCTCGCGAGGGAGGAGGGCAAAGGAAGCGAAAACGGTTAAGTGCAAGAGGAAAGGGAGGAGAGAGGGGGGAGGAGAGATGGCCAGAGGCCGCCGACGACGGTGTGCAGAAATACAGACGCAAATATTGTAGCGACGATAACCGAATTACGAAAAAGCGAGAGAGAGAGAGGGAGAGAGAGAGGGGAAAAGGATTTACAAAGAGCGAGCGAGACAAAGCGAACCGCACGGATGCGCGTCACGAGGCATATATTCCGAGTACACACGCACATCTACCCACACCCGCACCCACACACAGACACACACTCGACGCATCCTGACGCTGGCTAAATTACGTTTCCCATAACGCGTTTAGCCGCGAATCACATTGCGAGCGATCCGTATAATTCGAATAAAATGTACCAATAATTTGACTGGGAGCTCGGAATCCGGACTCGGCTATCGGGAATCCTGGCTCACTCTCTCTCTATCTATCTATCTATCTCTCTTTCTCTCTCTCTCTCTCTATATATACTCTCGAGCATGAGATTCTCCGACGATT
The DNA here is from genome assembly GCA_900490015.1 of Megastigmus stigmatizans. NCBI lineage: Eukaryota > Metazoa > Arthropoda > Insecta > Hymenoptera > Megastigmidae > Megastigmus > Megastigmus stigmatizans. The sequence continues at coordinate 6,539 of UELV01112096.1, read as the reverse complement.
CGACATTGATAACGAAAAAGCGCACGTAGAGGGAGAGAGAGAGAGAGGTGAAACTGAATAGCGAAACGGATACAAGCGGTGAAAAAGGGACATAGTGAGAGAGAGAGAGAACAGAGCCAAGTGGGTGAACTCCTGCTGCAGCTGTAGACGCACCCATAAGAAATATGTGATTATGGAATTTTCTCATTATGCCGCCACCGACGCCGCCGCCGCTTTGTTTTGTTTTACACGCAACTTACCAAATAAAAATGCACTCAGGCAAAAACGATTTATTGCCCTATACGTATATATACGCGAGCGAGCGAGCGCGAATCGAACATTTCGCTTCGTTACGGCGCGCGCGGGGAAAAAAAAACAAAAAAACACAGCATGCAGCTCGCCAGCAGCAACAGAGCAAAAAAAAACAACAAAACAAAACAAAAGCAAGAATAAAAATAAAAAGAAAAAGGTAATTAAATTGGCGTTGTCGTAAATTTTTAAGAGGACGTTAAGCGCTTCCCATTCTTTTCCGAAAAAGCCACTTTTTTCCCTAATGGCACCGCGTAAAAATTGCGAAAAAAACAATATTTTACTAACGATTGCTCAAAAGCCGGCGCGCGCGGCTGCTGCTCCGATCGGCAAAACAATATTGATTTATTTCCCTCGCTCGCTCACTCGCACTCGGCTGCTGCGCGCAGAGTGCGAGATTTTATTCCCAGAAACTACCCTATTCTTGAGTGAATTCGCGCCCCGGCGCCAAATTGGTCTATACCCTATGACTGAAAGAGTTTTATATGCGCAGTTGCGGTGCACCGATCGGAACACATTGCGATCCAACCATTCGAGAGGAATCATCGTAAAAGGAGTTTCGAGAGTGATCGGCACTCGAGAAAACCGTCACATGAAACGAGTATCAATTTTAAGAAACTCTTGTAGAAGATACACCGGACACGATACAGGAATATTGAATCCGGGCTAAATATAGTCAACTCGAAACGCTGCAGCCATCGAGCTCGACTTTACTAAGAAAGGGGGCGAGCTAAAAAAAAGTGGCAGCAATAATTTTTGCCGCTTTCCCCCCAGTTGCAGTGTCGGGATCGTCGGATGGCTATCGCGCGATATGGAAAAAGTCACTCGAGACAGGCGAACAAATTTGATTTAGCCTCTCGGTATAGCAGCGGCAGCACAGCGATCGGAGCGCGCGCGAGAGAGAGAGAGTCCGAGCGACGGCCTCTATGCAAATCTTCGGGGGTAGCGCCTTTTTCTCGTTCCCTCTTCGGCCGCTAACAACGAGAGAGCGAGAGAGAGTGTGTGAGAGAGAGAGCAGCGGCAAATGAACGAGAGGGAGAAGTACGCGGAACGTCCGAACGAGAGATCGAGTGTAGGATGTGCAGAGGGATGCTCTTCGCGCGAGGGTTCGTTGCATCGAAGCGGCGAATGTAGAGAGAGTGAGAGAGGGAGAAAGAGAGAGAGAGAGAGAGACTCTGTGGTATAAGGGCAGCTTTAAATCAATGTATAACCATATAGACCGAGTCGGTATATAGGAAGCTATGCGCGCGCGAGTTCCGAGGCTAGGCTTGCACATTAGGCTCGATCAGGTCAGCTGCCTCGTCGCCCGCGCTCCCTCTCTCTCTCTCTCTCTCTCTCTCTCTCTCTCTCTCTGCCTCGTATGCTGCTGCTGCTGCTCTCTAGCTGCAGCTCTCTCGATCTTTCGATAACCTCGTCATGGTATTGGCGATGTCGGGTACTACTCGGGAATCGCATCGTGCGGCCACTCCAGTTGCATTGCGGCCAACACCGATCCGCTACGCCCGCGCTTTGCACTCCACGCAGCCAACATCAGCCCATCATACCTGTGTGTGTGTGTGTGTGTGTGTGTGTGTATGTGTGTGTGTGCATGCGTGTGTGAGTGTCTATGTAACTCTGTGTGTGACCCTACACACACACACATACACACACACACGCACACGTAGAGAATATCTATATTGGGCCTAGGCTCGCTCGAACACTCAAACAAGCGCACATTTCATTCGCGCTCTCCCTCGCATACCCTCCTCTCCCTCTCTCTCTCTCTCTCAGCGTCTATATACGTGTGAGTCTGCACTCAGCGCTCTGTAGTTTCCTAGACGCAAATACGCGCGCGTGCGCCCTCTCCCGCGTACACACACACACACATACACACGCGCTCGTAGACTCGTGCATTGATAGAGGGAGAGAGCCAGAGAGAGAGAGAGAGCTGGCCTCTGCCTCCGGCCAGAGATATCGTTAGCATGCCTTGCTAATCACGGACTCGATAATAATACCGTGATTGATAGGACGAACCTCGAGCTCCGCAGCTGCCCTCCTCTTCCCTCCTCCTCCTCTGCCCCTCTCTCTCTCTTCCACCTTCTCCGCCTCCTCCTCCTCCACCTCCTGCCGCTTCGTTCCCCCTTCATAGTTCTCGAACCCTCGAACGGGTAACGTTCCACCCCTTCGAGAGTCACTTTGAACATCGCTCTCCCCGCCCTCTATTTCCATTCTATCTTCCTCCTCTCTATTCTACTCTCTCGCTCTTTCTCTCTCAACCAGATAGCTCACTCGACTCTTCCTTTTTCTCCAGCAGCTTTCCACTTTTATTTACATGTCATTTTTTTTATTCATTCAGACTCTTCCTACTCTTCCTTTTCAGAGACTCTCGTCGACAAATACCGATACATCCTGTCCAACACTCGATGTAGCGCAAGCCCTCGACTACAATCGGCAGTAATCGAAATTATTAGATCTTTTTATTTAAATTCTTCCAGCGTATATCCAACTTAACGCAAACTCTTCGCTTCTTCTATTTCTATAGTCTCATCAAGTTACTTGGCTGTACCTAAAAAGTGGAGTAGATGACTAGCTTTCATAACTTGTGGTCAAATCGGGTTAAAAGGAGTTTCAATCTATAGCCATCAGAATATAAGAAATTAAATCATGAAACGTCGTAGGAAGGTGAAGAAATCAAGTCAAATAATAGAATTTGCGGAAGTATGAGGAATTTCGTCAGTGTACGCGATAGTCGTAAAAGTGTCCCGTCGCCGCCGTCGAAATTCCGGGGGGGGGGGGGATCTTGGTCGTGAGCAGCTCGTATCCTCGAATTAGCTACTTAGGATGGAAATCCGAGTGATTCGCACGCACCGGGGCAGTTACGTAAACACGTATAGAGGAGGCCAGATAGCTGAGAGGGGAGGACTCGCTAGGAAGGACGAATCGATATATACCTATATACCATACAACACACACCGGCTCGTGGAGGCGAAACTTTGCGCATGTATGCGCTTTAAACGGGTGAGCGAGTTTGCGCGCGAGTCTGTCTCTCCCTCTCTCTCTCTCTCTCTCTGTCGCTCTCTCGGACATCTCGCTACTGCAGCCACGAATATACTATACGTACGCGCGCGAGGGCCGCCCTTACTTTGAAAGCTCACGTGCGTGTGCGCGTACCAGAGAGAGAGAGAGAGAGAGAGAGAGAGAGAGAGAGAGAGAGAGAGAGAGAGAGTCGAGCTATGCCCGAGCTATGATACCATTAGCATCGGTGATTAATGTATGCTGAAGCTTGTTTCACGCTAGCTGTACGTGGAGGCTGGGCCGCAGCTGCCGATGTGTGTCTGTGGGTATGTGTGTGGGTGTGTGCGCGCCTCTACTCTATATGTGTAGATGTGGGCGAGTGCGAGAGAACTGGCGGCGGCGGCGGCGGCGACGGCGGCGACTCTCGCGCATGTAGCACCATTGATTGACTTGGCAGAAGCACACGGCCGAGCCTTAACTCACCTTCGACTGGACCTGTACACCGACGTCTCTCTCTCTCTCTCTCTCTCTGCGAGCCGAATCACTGATGCAATCCCTCGTACATATACCAAAACTTTGAGCGAGCGGCTGATTGCCGACCGACTCCCCATGCAAGTGCACCTTCGCTCGAACTCGGTGTTCTTCGATCTTGAGGGGGATATTCTTCAGGACAAGTGGACCCTTTACTTTTTTTGTGGAAACTGGCTCGATCTGATGGCCTTTTGGTTGACTATATAGGCTTGAAAATAGGCAGCTGGAGGGTAGAGTTATACCGACATTTACCGTTTCATACTCTTTTCCTTTGATTTTTAATATTTCAACTGTTTCGAGTTGAACTCAATACTCTGAAAAATGCAGTTGAAATATTGAAAATTGAACGAAAATAGTATGAAACCGTAAATGTCGATAACTATACTCGACCAGCTCGTCCTTAAGGTCGTTCACTGGCTCGTACAGTCAAACACTTTGTTTTCATAGATCATCATTTTGATAGTACAATTTTTAATAAATTCCACATGACAAAAAAAGGAAGTGCGACATATATTTTTGTAAAATTGTACAACAATGCTTATATCATTAAATTACGCTTGAAAATAGCGAAAGTTTTATCGAAATCTGAAGAAACCGGTTGACCTGGAGAACCAACTAAATTGTCAAAGGGATACGAGAAGTGCATCGTGCAAGCTGAAGGATATATCCCTTGACTATATATATATATATATATTATAATACGCTTTCAAGGTTAATGGGGTGTGAATAGATCAGATAATAGGATTAGAAAAAAGAAAATTAAAGTCGTGGTTATTAAAAAAATCATGTGCTTACATAAGCTGAAAATTTAGAATAATACAAGAAATCCAAAGACAACAATTTCGTTATTATTTTGTCAGTTACTCGGAATAAATATAGCTTCTTTAGATAAATTGCTTATACTATCCGGTTGACTACTAGGAATTATGCATGTTCAAATAACTTGTTTCCTTTAATTTTTATTTCGATCTAGCTTATGCACATTAAAAAGTACTGAAAATATCTCAAGATTGTCAAATTATCTTTATTCAAATGTGATTCTAGCTTTTTAGCATATAAAAAAAAATACTTTGTCAGTCCATGTGACTTATTTTCCGGCCTTCTCTTTCGCAGCCTTTCTAACAGGCAAAGTTTATAGAAATATCCATTGAAGGATGAGTCGCCACCGAATATCGAATATAGCAGCATTGGCTATAAACGAAGAATCGAGGGGGTAGGACCTCGACCGGACGATATATTCAAATTTTTTCGCTTCAAAAAAAAAATCAGATTTCCTCAATCACTTTTTCAGTTTTGAGCCATTTTGTCCGTGCACTCAGCAAAAGAAGAGCAGATTTAATGGAACTGCAACGCCGGCTAACACGATCGAATTTTCGCAGCATTAAAAAAAGGAAAAAAAAATGACGGTATTTTTTTTGCCCTATCACAGCCAGGTGGAACGTATATAGAGAGGCATTAGCTCATCGGGGCGATCGTAAATCAAAAAAGTAGCGGCGGCCTAAAGCAGAGAAAATGAACTAATCGAAGGAGTGCAAACAATCAGTTTAGAAGTTACGCGGCAGCGGCAGTGGCAGCAGCAGCAGCAACAACGGCGCCTACTTAATAAGCCGGGCGATAAAGTAGTGAATCAACTCTCTGGCAAGGTGGACGTAAGAGTTCTCAGTCCACTTGCACTGCACGGACACACAGACAGGCTGCAGCACACATATGTTGGTAGTGTACAGCTGCTGCAGCCTGGCCGAGGCTCTTTCGCGGACTCGTAAAAAATGTCGAGTGGCTGGAGTGACGGCCGGAAGCCGGTAGACGAGTTGTAGAGTCCAGAGTTAGAGAGAGAGAGAGGGGAGGAGGAAGAGAGACGGATAAGGGCAATTCTTTACATTACTCTCTTGGAAACAACAATGCTTGCCGATGTCAACGAACGGAACAGATATGATAATGGCCCCCCCCCTCTCTCTCTCTCTCTTCATTCACGCTGACTTGACTTCGCACAAGAATAGTACATCTCTCGCTCAGTAGGTGCATATATTTGAAAAAGTACGGGAGAGCAGTTGTATATTATAGGAAGAATTGCGTTGCAGCGAAGCGTTGTGCAAACCCCGTTAAAGGATCCCGCAAGCAGTTGAGCCTCTCGGAAAATTTCGTTCGGTAGGATTCCAGGTCTTTGGCAGCTGCCAACAAGTATAGCAGGCAGTACTTCGGCGCGTTGTCCGGCATGCAGTCGCACACTCGCGAGCATTAATTATGCAGCTCGGAATTGATAATTCTGAGGCTCGTAAAACAAACAGCGCCTGAATTAAATCCAAGCGTAAACAGCTCGTTGTAGCCGCTGCTGCTGCTGCTGGAAATCCAGATCGAATATACACGTAGAAAGGGAGGGAGAGAGAAGAGAGAGAGAGAGAGTGGGAGAGGAGCTGGAATGGGAGAATCGATCGACGTCGATAAGACTAAAGCAAGCGTTGGCAGTAGCAGAGCTATGTATACAGGAGCTCATAGGGTTGGAAGAAAAGCGGGGACGAGTCTCGGGGTAGTGCCGCTGCTGCTGCCGCCGTTGCTGCTGCCGCCGTTGCTGCAGTGCACAGAGCAGCAGCGGCAGCGGCAGCGCCGGGGCACCGACTACGACGGGGCGAGCAAACCTACACACTGAGAGGCGGCTTACAAAGCGGCGCCCTCCATTAAGTATTTATTAACTTTACGAATTTATAGATGCCTCATGGGCGCCCCCCCCC
>UELV01112086.1:0-11792 GCA_900490015.1 Megastigmus stigmatizans | reverse complement strand
CTTCTCCTTCGTTATACTAATTTTATTTAATTTCTATAAATACAAGATTTGCAATCGTTTTTAACTATATGAATGTATTTTATTGACAGTAGCAACGAATTTCCCGTATATAATTACAAAAAATATCGTTTGTAACTCATGCGGGCGATTCCCGCACTTGTTGCAAAATATACTATCTTGTTTGATTGAAACGAATAGTATTGGATTTTATGCAACCGAAAGTCCAGTGATTCATATTTCAAAAGGAGAGATAATGGAACAATGTATGTCGTTCATAGTAAGCGAAGACTGGCCGCTTGAATTATAAATTTATTATATGATCGCCAGAAACAATATCTTAAAAAAGCAAACAAAAATCATATTGATATTAAAATGCACATCAGCGACGTAATAATTGGTTTCTGCTTTTTAATAAATGGTTGTTTACTATCAATTATTTCATTCTTTCTAGAAATTTGCATTTACAAAATGAATACTAAGCTTCACAGAAAAATATGGGGAAATGTTTGCTTCCTTATGAAAGATGTTTTATAGCGATGTACTTTTACTTAGTGTATTTGTTATTCAATGAGCGAGAGTTATTAAGCAACATTACTCAGAAAGAATAAAAATCACTTAGTGATAAAATTAATTATGTTTTACTGTTTTTTAAACTATAAGATGTGCAAGCCACGTAATTTTATACAGCTACAAATATCTTACGATGGATGAGCTGAAAGAGAAACTTATTTTCTTTCATTTCATATATTTTTTATTACTCAAAAAATTATTAATGCTTCGCAAATAATCAACTTTACTAGTTTTTTGGGTCAGTCCCACAATAGTCCATGTAAAAATTAAAATTTCTAGTTCGAATTTTATCAAAATTTGCACGGAAAGGTAAAAAAAGGATACCATGAGATTCAGCAGATCTTAAATTATTAAAAAAATCATAGCTAAGTATATGAAAATTCATGCAAGAGCCTCCTTAAGCGCATTTCTGAGATAGTATACCGCGGCCTTCCCCCTATCAATAGTATACTATGATGCTTGGACATTACTTATTCACCAATGCTTTTACAATACATAATTCTTATGAGGAGGTAATCGGAGATACCTATACAAAGGTGGTGATTATTACTAACCTAAAATGAGCAAAAGAAACTATTTAAAAAATATGGAGCTTATCTTATAATAAATACAACCGATAATAATGCTGTAGTGTGGTATCTTAATTAGCTAAAAGTATATTATTATTTTGTATGGGTGGGCCCATTACTATACGTCCCGATGCCTAAACAAATGCCCTTTGCCTCCCACGACCTTCAAGCAAGTGCCGTGGTTCCGATTCACCAGCCTTCATTCAGTGCTTGGCTGTGGACTTAACTAAATGATTAAGTCCTTGAAAGTCTCGATCACCGCTGTCACGTTTAAATATTATTAAATAATTCTCAATTAGGACAACCAAACCAAAATCAAAATAAAAATTCTTAAATTAAAAATCTATTGAATTAACGATACGATCATCTCAAAATGATTTTGAAAGATTATTTAATATGCCTCTCCATATTGAATATGTTTGTTTTGGAGAGTGCAGCAATAGAAATTAATAGTAATCTTATGATTCAAACAGTTGAAGATAATATATTTAATGTTACAGTAAGTATTATTTGATAAAAGTTATGCTCAAAATTATTACTCATTTACGTAGTAAACAATTCATAATTTAAGGAAACCATCTTTCAAAATTGTTTTAAAACCAATGGGAGTGCATATACCATGATGTTTGGTGATTGGAACGAAAGACAATCAGCGATTTTAATATCATCCAATGCTTTACTTATTCCAGTAAATTTAATTGGAATTCAAGATAATGAAATTCTTAAAAAATATCAACGATTCCAGAAGATTTATGTTTTTAACGAAACAATTTTCAGGAGAAAAAATTATCTCGCAAGAAACGTGGTTATTATTACTTCCAAAAACATAAATCTTTCGGACACATTAAAAGATTTGAGGAATTCTATTTGGTGGAATCATGAAGTAAAGGTATTGGTAGTCAATACAAGCGTTGAAAATAGTTGTCATCATGCTAGTATAGTTTTAAAAACCGTGTGGGCTTACAATATTTTATCGGCAATATATTTATGTCGTAATTTCATCAGCCAGACGTTATTGTATACTTTCAATCCATACTCACAGTGGAGTACACATTTTTGGAGCACCCAATTTACCAATTATTTCAAAACAGACTGGACGTTGCTTGCACATCCAATCAGTAAATCTTTTTTCAATGAGTGTAAGTACTTACTAGTATGAAACCAGCATAAATATATTTTTTAATATCGGATGAATATTCATAATTTACTATTTATATAATTATGTACACGGCGTTCCACTTTAAAAATTGCACCTGAATAAATTTTTGGAACGCATTTATTGAAAAAAATTTCTGATAAAAATTGTTCTGTTTCAAGGAGATAATTTTAAGGTGACCTTCGATTTAACCTTTGAAGTCATCTTCAAGGTTATTTGAAGGTGAACTTTAGTTTTGTTAATGGAAACCTTTACTTTTGACTTCGTAATTGACTCTATATATATATGAAATGAAAAATAGGGGTTTCCTTTGAAAAAACGAAAATTTACCTTCAAATATCCTTGAAAATGATTTTCGAGGTTGGCTCCAAGGTCTCTTCAATGTTATCCCTTCAAATTGAAAATTTTTTATCCTCTGTATTATAGACTGCCAAAAAAAGTATTTTTTTCTGAAACTTCATAGTTTGAAAAGGTTCAATTTGGTAAACACATTTTATCTTTCGTGGAAAATCATTCTGACTCACATGGATAATGCTTTGTTAATGTATGGTTCAATATATTAAATCCGATTAATACAATCCTCTATGCCTGCCCTTCCCTTCTTTATTTTAGCTGGGGACCCAGTAGTGATTATGTTATGACATTATAATTGTAGCCAATGTACCGAAATATTAGAACCTTTTCCAAACAGAATTTCCAAAAATATTATAATATATGCATTTATTCTGATTCAATTCACTAGATAAAATTTTGATCTGAAATGTTGGTAATTATGTGTTACAAATAGAATTTTAATACTTCTTTAATTTATATTTACAGCTGACTTTGATTGTGCTCATTTATTTTTTGATAAAGGAAAACATTTAAATGGGTATAGTTTAAAAACAGTATTAAGCTATGAGACAGACCCTTTTCGACTTGATAAAACGAATATTGGTTACGAAAAGTTCAAGGGAGTAGTTCACGAGATTTTTCGAGTGATTTTGAAGCACATAAATGCAACTACTACTGTAAAACTGCAATCTTCATGGGGTTACTTCGATATAGAAAACCAACCACAATTTACATTTAAGGATGTAGTTAATGGCGAGGTAAACTATTTGTCGCATCGACTTTTTTGCCGCGATTATTGGCGAATACAGACATATCCTTACATAACAGCTGGCTTTAAAATTGCGACAGTTAAATTCCCAATGCGGTACTTCGTAAATGTATTTCCGTTCAAGATTTGGCTACTAGTACTCGGAGTGTCACTTGTATCAATATTTCTTTTGAAACATATTCTGCACTTATCTTTTTCAAAAGCTATTTTAGAATTTCTGAGAATATTTGTAAGTGTTTCAAGCCGCAAACAACCTCAAAATTACTGCAAAAAAGTTATTTTTATGAGCATCGTCTTAGTTAGTTTTGCAGCTAATTCTCTATTACAAAGTTATTGGACAGCTAAGAATACTGTCCTTGACTTTTATCCAAAGGTAGACACATTAAATGATTTAGTGAAATATAACCTAACAATTGCTGGTTTGGCTTCACACAAAAGACTATTATTTATCAATAGTTTGAAAAATCAGTTTCTTATGGCTTCTAGTTTTGAGAATTGTATTCAACGTACTTTACACGGGAATAATATTGCTTGTTTATTACCCACGGATCGTCTTGAATTTTATACATACGAAAGTTCAGTCATTCATATTTCTAAAGGAGAGATGATGGTAGGAAGTTTATCGTTTATGGTAACTGAAGACTGGCCGCTTATTTATAAAGTCAACTGGATTGTATCACGCCTAAGATCAAACGGGCTTATAAATTTATTTGATGTTCGTGAAAAACTATATTTTAAAAGAAGCTCGAAAAAATATCGCATTGAAATTAAAGTTCACATTAATGATGTAATAATTGGCATCTATTTTTTCTTAAGTTCTTGTTTACTATCAGTTATTATATTCATTCTCGAAAATTGCATTTACAAAATAAATAATTAGCTTCACAGAAAAATGTGAGGTAATGTTTGCTTCCTTACGAAAGATGTTTTATAACAAAGTTCTTCTGTTTGCCTGGATTTGTGATTCAACGACCGAGAATTATTTAGCAAAATTACGTAAAAATAAGTATCAGTTAGTAATGAAATTAATTATATTTTACTAATTTCTATACTACAAGATGTTCGAGCCTAACTATCTGTAAATTTTTATACGATTTAAGCTCATAACCATTTTTTATTGAAAATAAACATTATTTAGAAACTCATATAAGTATCCCTACATAAATAAATAAGAATTATTACGTCCATCCTTAAAATTAGGTACTCGTTGCTTTGCAAATTCAGAATACGGTTGTTTTACGAGTAACTCACAAGAATTATTATACTCAAATCGATTTTTCAACTGTTTCAATTATTCCTACAGAAATTATCGATTGAAATGTGTAAAAATATCTAGCTTTCCACAGTCTGTGGAATTCTATTTAAACTGTAACAGTTTATAGAAATGCACTACACAGACATCAATATAAAGTAATATAAAATTTTTTAAGGAGTATAGCAAAATCACAATTGAATTAGGTAGAGCCAAAATTTCAACTAATGTTCAGTATAGGGATCATCAAAGAAACAATCATCATGAATCTAAAACGTTACCTAATATATATCATCATATTAAATAAGTTTCTTCCACGATGCGTTGTAGCGAAAATAAATAGTAATCTTGCTGTTCTAACAATTAAGGATATTATATTTAATCCAACTGTAAGTACCATCAATTAGCCCTTTCCATGCACAAATTCTCCCGCCAAATCACTTTCAAATGCACAAATTCTTATAAGCATGTAATTTTCGGACATTTTCCATGTCTTTCATATTATATTGGAATATCAAACTAAATTTTCTAAAAACTTAATCACATTGTGGAGGTCTTAAACTATAATTGCTGAAGTTCAAATTGTTTCTACAGAATAAAAACCAAAGTTAGAATAAATTATGTTTAGACGCGTAAAGTCTTCCTTGTGCGCATGGCAGCAGATCAGTCTGGCTGAGCATATTCGGTCAATATAGTCTAACATATATTTTCATAATATTCCCTATTTTAAGGAAACCATCATTCAAAATTGTTTTAAGATTAATGGGAGTACATACACTATGATGCTTGGGGATTGGAGCGAAATTCAATCAGCAGTTTTAGAATCTTCTTACACTTCACTTATACCACAGAATTTGATTGATATTCAAGATAATAACTTTTTTAATAAAAATCAACGATTCCGAAAAATTTATAAGCTTAACGAAATGATTGTCAGAAAAAAAAATTATTTCATAAGAAACATGGTTTTATATCAATTATTACATTCTTTCTAGAAATTTACATTTACAGAATGGAATTGTTTCACTGAAAATGATGCATATTGTTAGTTACCGATCAAAAATTATTAAGAAGAATTAATTAGAACTGAATACAAGAGAAAAATTAAACTAGTCTTTTGTCATAAAGTATAAGATATTCGAAACTAATTATGTGTATACTTTTATTCGATTTCAGTCTTATTTACCTACATCAATATTGTATTAAAAACTTATCATTTTTTTCTTTTGAAAATATAGCCTTATTAAGTCTGTTAAAATTGATTTTTTAAATCTTTTAAGTATTCAAGAAGAAATTTTCTATTCAAGTATATAAAAATATTTAGCTGTCAGCAGTATATCGATTTCGAATACAAAAGATTCTGTATATTGATCGCAATAGAATTAGTTAAAGCGTAAACTCCAAATAATCTTCAATTTATTGGTAATTCATAATAAGCGTTCAACGTGAGTTTCATTCGAAAGGCTTTAGATTATATTATAAGAAAAATAGATAGCAAACTTTCTGTTCGAGCAGCTAAGGATAATATATTAAATCTATCTGCAAGTGTTAACAGATCAGAATCAAATATTACCGATTTTGTACCGACGGAAGCAGATTTCCTTTTATAACATAGGTACGAGGGACTCAAGACTAGCGATAAACAACAACGAGGATCTGCGGTGTAGGTATTGGCGACTCGAACGTCATAGTCTCACCTTCCAGTAACATTAAAGTAGACACACGCACACGCACACACACACACACACGGAGAGGCAGCAGGCGTATCGTTCATTCTCGCACCTTCAAGGCAGTAGCAGCAGCAGCAGCTCCTATAGCCCTCGCAAAACATCTTCCTCCCTCTTTCTTCGCCCTTGCTCTAATACGTACACACACGCACATATACACACGGCGGTTGAAGGATCCGCCAGCCTCAATCCAATTTCCAAGTTTATCCGCGTAGGAGAGAGCGAGTTTGCGCTTTACGCTCGAAATGAGCTGCGCGAGCTTCTATACACTCGCCCCTTCAATCTAATGCAATAATCCTCTACGTTATGTGTATTATGCGTATGTGTCTGTTGAGAAGTTTCAGAGAGAAGAGCGAATCAATCGCCGCAAATGTACTCCCAAGATAACGTTCCTTTTTTTCTTCGCCATCGTCTTCTGGTTCGTTTTTTCTGACCGACCCGCAGATTTAACGGGACGTTCAGTCTCTTGTTTAGGCGCGTGCGCGCAAATTTTAGCCTCTCGACCCTTTTTCCTGGCCTTGTTTTTCTTTGGAATCCTTTCTCTTTTTCAGGGGGATTTAAGGGAATTTGTGTTGTTTCGATATTTGGTGGAGTTGCGCTCGGTTATTGGGTAGAAAGTTAGGATTAGGAGCTATATACCAATGGTTTTGTGAATGTTTACAATGCTGTTTGCGGGTCGGTTACCAAGTTATTTCTTTTGATGAACGCGTTTAAGCTGGTTATCGTTTATGTCGTTATCTTGAATTGGCAGGACTACATTGAAAAGGAAAAATTTTAATAAAAAGACTTAAAGTGCCGCGAAATGGCAATTAATAATGTGATGAGAATTTTACGATACACCTATTCGCATTGCATAAAAGAACAAAGCACTTTTTCAATTTCATGATAGCTTCGTTCGTCCTTGGGCAAGATGTTTACAAACCGATTACAAACCTTTCACTCCAATTAATAAAAAAAAAAAGTGATCGATAATTTTTTTTAACGACACGTCGTTCCGGTAAACCTACACACACAGTTGCCAGATGAAAACGTACAAATTTGTTGAATCAATATTGTGCTTTTTGTTTCATTTGCGACTTGCCCCTCGAACGCAATGTTTTTTAACGAGGCCACGACAGCGCGTTATTCAAAATGAGCCCATTTAGATTAATAACTTTGATAGACAAATAACGTTACGTTGTCAAACAGCAGCAGCAAGGTTTTAGCGTCCTGTAATGCAAATTTCATTCATCGATTAGCGCATATACAGGTAGCGAGACTAGATTTCACCGGTGGTCATACGTTGGAACTTTGGCATTTTCATTATAATGAAGATGCATCGCAAATATGTACATTTCGATTGACCCGCGGCGAAATTGGCAAATGTTTGAGCCTGTTTATTCATGTAAACTCGAGGTAATAATTCGGAGTGGCTTTTATCTTTTCGGATGATCGATATTTAATTTTCTATAGGAATTTACTCTTCAATTATCCTGATTAATATTGTTTTTACAATCACACCCAATAGACGTCGAAAACTTTACTAATTGCAAAGGCTTTTAATGAAATTGAACGACTAACTTGTTCTCCGACAGAAAGCAAAAGGTAACCCTCACTTTTACCACAAACTTCAACGTATCATCGAATTCAATTACAATTCTTAAAGGGACGAAAAATTAATATCTATCTTTATGTATGTACGGAAGAATCTTCCCGGAAGAATATAGCACATTACTGCCAAACAGAAGCAGCCTCGCTCTATTCTACCAGCAACAAAGTCGCACCTGCGGATCACGCGCACTCCCCAAATCGATCACCTCCCCCGTATCGATCCATCATGCCAACGATTTGTCTCTCGTCCCAAGCGAAAAAGGCAGCCGCAGCAAAAAGAAGGCCACTAAATCAAGCTGAAAGAAAGTGCGCTGAAACGGTGAGTATTAAGAGGAAAAGAAAAAGCGCCGCGTCGACATCGGACACGTGCAGGTGGGCTTACAAAGCGCACGCCGGGAGGACAGTCGAATAATGGTATTCCCGTCGCGTAGACACCGTACGGGCTCGCCTCCAGAAATCAATTGCGCCGCAAGCTCGCGAACGCGCTCGTGGCCGTGTGTGCAGAAGAAAAGGATAAGGCGAGGTTTCGCGCGACATCAGCAGCAGCAGCAGCCCCAGCCAAAGTCCACCTCTTTTTCTATTTTCACGCTCGCCGCATCTCGACGATTTGGTTATTCGAGACACATTCTGCTTGCGGCGCTGATTTTCGTCCAGACGATAGCTACTTCGAATCCCAGATCATTTCGACGTCTTTCGGATTTCCGGGATCGAGGATGAGGGTTTATTCTGCTGGTCTTTTCCGCGAAACGATCATCGAAAATCGTTACTTCATCGGTGCTGCATATTATGTGGGGTTTAATTACCTTTTTCAAGGGCTTTCATTCGAGCTAAAAAATAAAGGATAACGGGTGCACGAGTTTGTATATAATACGCGTGCTTTTCGTTCAACGGACAATTTATGTACGTATACAAAAGCTGGGGAAGAAAGAAATTAGCATTGCAGAATGGTTGGCGAAGCATCAAGAGTTGAATGGAGAGTTTCCATTAGCGTTGGCCCGGCCATATATACGAAGCTTTTGGATTTGCTTCTCCGATCGTGTAATTAAAAAACTAATTAACAAACTGACCCACTGCTGTCGTTTGCCTTACAACGTTAAAAAGTTGAATTTTAGTTTTAGTAAACGGTTAATTTAAAGCATCCAGGTACAAAAATTTAATATTCGCTGCTTCACCCTATGGTACCACAGCGCCAATTGTCCTTGTGTAGAAATTATTTAGGCCTCCAATTTGCCCACCGAATCTGTATATCCTCATCAACGGCAACCCGAATAAATTGGCACACCTTGGCGAGTACTAGCGCGTAATAGCGCCAATGTAATCGTCGTTGCACGATTCGAGCACGTAAATAACGAATTATCGTACGAAAAAAGTTCAACGCGAAATTACGTCCACTCGTTTCGACCGATTCAAGATCTCCCAGAGCTCTATACTTAGGTACTTGTGCGCGAGCACCAGTCGAGGGAGTTACCTACTAGCGTATGTGTGTGTGAGTATGTGGGTATGCAAACACGCGATGTACAAATGGGCTATGCGTCAACTTGTGTTTTGTAACCTTCTTTATATAATTATAAAGTAGATTTAAAAAATTGATTTAGGTACTTTATTGAATTAAATAACTTTAGTCAATAGAGCACACTTTACGCGTTTACAAGTTATTATTCTGATTAAAATTTAATTCGAAAATTATAGATTTGGAGTGTATCCGCACGTATAGGCAGGAAGCACTTTATATGCATAAAGCGATTCAGCGAGACTCTGTATGCCACGACTCCTCTGACGCAGCGCTTCATTGTGTGTCGCTATACTACGTATAATGCATGAATTATTTCCTATAAGAAAAGTCTCCCTCTCTCTCTCTCTCTCTCTCTCTCTCGTGCGATATATACACGTATACTCGTGTACGTAGACTTTTCCGCGAGGCGAAAGTGTATACGCGAAATTAAGTTTGCGCGCCGCCGCGTACTTTAATGACGAGTTTGCAACAGCCGCCGGAAGTGAGACTTTGACGTGTACAGTCGTGAATTCGGTCGTTTATATGTATATATATATTTCTACTTTTGCCTGCGGGTGTTGCTGTTGCTGCTGCTATTGTTCTGCGCTGGCACCCGCGACCTTTGATTATTTCGTGAAAATTGCGTCATGCGAAAAGTGGCTTAGATCTTTGATGTCGACGAGGATAGTATTTTCGATTGAACTTATTTTTAATTAAATCTTGATAATGATCATGGAAATATTTAATAGAGATGAACGCAATATACAACGGTCTGTGTATTATCCAGGTTATAATCTTAAGAGTTAATTTAAATTTTCCCATCTGAGTGAAATGCCTCACTAAAGGACTAACTTTCGAATTTTTTGACGTAAATTGAGTTTTAATACCGCGAAGGAAACCCACCTCAAAGTGTAAACTAATTAGAACAATGCAACATATATATATATATGTATATAGGTATATAATTACAATAACCAAACGTGCAACATTCGAAATTATCGAGCTACACATTATCGCTTCCACAACCCTCTAATAATCAATAATTTGCACAAAGACGCCATCGAATCCTTAAAGCTTAAAGAATATCTCAAGCAAAAGCCATTCCCGCAAGCATCTCCAAAAAAAGTAAAAAAGAAAAAACCAGCTCAAACAGTTGAATGCAGCTCAATACAGCTCCCTCCATAATCCTCGAAGAAGCAGCAGCGTTTTACAATGTCTATAAAAAGGACATGACGATATCCCCATGGCTGCGGCACTCTCGTACTCAGTGTGTATATATATACAGGCTTGGAGGGTGCGATCGGCTGTTTGCTTCGCTCTCTCGTCGCGCAAAGGCTGATACATACAAGTAGCGTGTATATAGAGCGGCGCATTTGTCCCGGCACGTATAACACGGGTACACGTGTACCTTGCTCCTGTCTCTGTCTCTGTCTCTGTTGGTATGCCGGCAGGCAGGCAAAGCCAGTAGTAGTGGTAGTAGTAGTATTATAGCGCCCACGCGAAATCGAGTTCCATTAAATTACACAACGTCGCGGTTGTATATAGATAGTCGCGCATGGATTCCAGGGGCTTGGTTGCGCGCCGAGCCGCTGCTGCTGCCGCTGCTGCTGCCGCTGCTGCTAGAGTACCTCTTATACATATATAGGTATATATATATATATACATGTAGGATGTGCCACTTGCAGCTGGGGAGCGTTAGTCGACGGGGAAGGGATTGGAGGATCGAAGCTAAGTCAATTTTCGAGTATAGCTTTTTCGAGGCTCTCTGCGCTGCTGCGGTAGCTGGCTCTTCATGATTCCGCTGCCGGAGGTTGTACGACGTACGAGAAAGGCTGCAGGCTGCAGAGCTGAGAAGAGCGACGAGTGAGTCGGGCCCGACGGTAGAAAAACTTGAGCACGGCAAGACTAATGGTCTGGAAAATTTTTTACCTTTGAGAGAGTCACGGGATTTTCCAAAAATTGAGAAACAATCGTGGCGATTCGAGTTTTAAAATTGGAATTAGACATCGGCCAACGAAACGATCTCTAACTAGCGATAATTACCGAGAAACCATATAGGGGGAAATTATGTGAAGCGGCGGGCGGTGCAGCTGGTGTAATCGCGTCTGCGAGCCAAGACTCTGCAAATCACCGAGGCCATGCAGCAGCGCAGAAGCGGTATCCCCCGCTATCGCTTATCACCCAGAGAGAGAGAGAAGGAACGCGAGAAGTACGCATGCGGTTCGGTTGGCTTAACCGCGCTGTATACACATTGGGGATAGGAACGAAGAGAGCGGCGACGATTCTAAATCTCCTCCTCGGTACTGCGGGGATCAGCAGCTTCTCTAGCAGTGT
>UELV01112076.1:0-12956 GCA_900490015.1 Megastigmus stigmatizans | reverse complement strand
GGTAGCTCTAGGGTTAATCCAACTTTCTAAGACATAAAAAATAATTACGTAGAAATATTCAGGAGGATTTACTGAATATCTTTTATAAATATTGAGGCGAGTTAACGTGTAAAAATTGAAAATATTGTAAATTAAAATTGTGGTATTTACGTGTATTTAATATTAACCCTTATGAGACAGGCTCTCCGACAGATAGGAAGTGAAAGATTTTTGAATAGATAGCGGTCTAAGCCATTACTGAAAAACTAGATTTTAATACATTGATATCTCAGCTTTCAAGGTTGTAAATGACTTAGAAAGCAAACAAAAAAATAAAATCGGAAAATGAATTTTGCTCATAAGCACCATTTCTGAACACCTTTAGTTAGAGCATTTAATGAGACATTCATGACACTCATTATATACTCTTTAGTTAGGCTTATCCTGCTATGTCCTTTCGAGGAATCCAAGGACGTTATCCAAATATTTCATTTCATTGTCTAAGACTGTTTACTGCATCGAACTTTATCTTGTATCTATGTATATAATAATCAAAAATATTAATTTATGTATATGGAATTTCAAACTGCATCAAGTACGCTTGTTTCTTCAACAGACCAGCCAGTCAAATTGTGATTAATTTATACCCAGCACATAATTTATCTTTAATCCATAAGTGAAACTGCATTAGTGAGATGGGTGACTCATTAGTGAATCCCGATGCATAAACTTGCCATGAAAGCCATAAGAAAAATAGTAAATAATAAGGTAACTTCCGCTCAAGAGCCGACACTCGTCCCCAAATTCAAAGCTTCTTATACTCTGTTATAATAACCAAGAGCATTTCGTCGAAAGAGCGTAAAAGGCACAAAAGAGCATGTTATGTCTAAGGTAAGCATTGTATCTGGGCTCGTCGATGGCGTTTGCCAAGGTTACAGATATTGCACGTTCGCCAGAGGGTCGGGAGGGTACATTAAGGAGTGGGGGAGTTAAACCGCGCCCATGAGTCGTGGCATGTACCCTGCATGTATAATCTGCTCGGCGAGGCTTCACCCGTGTGGTGTCACTTGCTGTACGCGGTGACGCCCAAGTAACAGTTCCGAGCTTCTCGCACCAGTCGCACCTCTTATATACTGCGTGTATAAATATAACAGGTTCGACTAGTGCAAGAAGCTCGGAGCTGTTATATATATGGACAATTCCATGTCAACCGGAACAGCAAAAAAAATTTCTCTCCAAAATTTGTGGAGATATTCGTGTCGGGCCCTTGCGAAACCCTTACGTTTTCCAAATTTTTTTAAGCTATGGTTTCCTACATGTAAGTTCCCAAACTTAATGAAAACGCGACTTTTGCAAAATAATGAAACTGCGTTTCTAAAAAAAAAAAAAAAAAAACTGATAATACAACATTTTTAGGAAAATTCACGTACTTTTAAAAAAGATTACCATTTTGCCCATTAAGACTCTTTTAAGATCCTTTCTGGCCCTATTTAGGCCATTTTATCGTCTTTTAAAGGTCTGCCACAAATCGCGTTCTTAAAATTTTTTAATTCATTGGAGCTCACTTTTTTCGTTTTTGAAAGACCATTAAGTTGGTTGCTTTAGTTTCGAAACATCATAAAAACACTGGAGGTATATTAATTTAAAGCCTACTGTATTTACAAAAATACGGATTTCGTGAACAATGAAAAATTTTATAAGGCTCTAAAGTTAGCATTTTTTTTTAAATTATATCCCATGAGGATACAGCATTCATAAACAATCCTAACCTCTATTTCGAAGCATGAAATCGTTAAAATGGACTTTTTAATATGCTCATAAAAAATTATCACGTGGATCTACCATTGAAAAAGTTTTAAGACCTTTTTCTACGTTAAAAGTGTTAACTTTCTAGACATATTATACAAAAAATTTTTTTATGGATATAGATTTTTTATGATATAGATTTCTTTTACGGGGCTGCAAAGTTTGGCTTTTTTCAATAACGGCTAATATAATGATCTTTAAACGATTAAAATTATATTATATCTCGTTAAAATTTAATAAAATAAAATTTAGAACTAATGAAATCAAACTCATTAAGCGAAAAAAATGATTTCGATAGTGGTACAAGCGATTGAAATTTACATTAAATTAGAGAAATTCGCGCATTAGAATTATAATTATAAATATTGTTAATTTGGATTTTAGCATTGGGCAATTATTTTCTTAAAAATAGATGAAGAAACGAAGAGAATCCCGTAAATTACGTTAAAATCCATTGATTTGACGATTTCCAGTATTTTTTTAAAAAATGGCTAAAAAGGCGTATTTTCAGTTTTTAAAAATTTTCCAGGTGACCACCATTTGCACCTAAAGAGCTAAAATTGGTTGACGAGACGTTTTTTGATATGAAGTGTCACAGAAAAAATCGCTGTTAAGGAGAACGGAGGCGGGTCTTTTTCAAGGTCGATTTAGTGCCCACAGAAAATGGTCCTTGGAAATATTATAATGACTATGTATAACTTATGACCATATTTTTCTCGGCCGCTCGAGACCGAACTGGGTACTCTAAATTTTGGAGAGCGCTGATGTTTTAAGGACGTACAAGCGATACTTGAGGGTCAAATCAGCAACTATTCGAAAAACATTAGATCATATTACTTTTACATGAAAGTGGTATATTTTGAATAACCATACGTTGTAAGTAACTTATTCTTTACTTAATAAAACATAAAACATTATTATAATGTTTATATCAACTAACAGATCAATAGGTTAAATATTAAGAAATATCACTTATGTCGACTGTACTCTACTATAAAGATTTGACAAAGATTTTTCTATTGGTCTTACAGTCTAATCAATATTAATGGGCAATCTGATTTAATACTGACTTTTTTGCAGTGATTTGAATTATTGTCATTGCATTTTCCTTATGAAAAAAAATTCATAAAGTTGAAAATTTTTTAACTTTTTTTCGTGAAAAACACGCCATATTTTTTGCAGGAGTATTTTAACAAAAAATCGGAATCACCATTCGAAAGAACAGCTCAAAATACGTCGGATATGATCTTTTTAAAATTTTTTCAAACCTTTTGTTTAGTTGAAAAAAAGCCTTGAAAAAGATGTTGAAAATTGGGGGTCTTGGTCGTTAATGGGTTAAGTGAAGAATAAGTTGCTTACAACGTATGGCCATTCAAAATATGCCACTTTCATATGAAAGTAATATTTTCTAATGTTTTTCAAATAGTTGCTGATTTGACCCTCAAATATCGCTTGTACATCCTTAACTGTAGGTGGTCTTTTTTGACGCCAAATAGACCAAGAAAGTGTGGTGCTGCGATTCGCAGAGTTTGTCTATTAACTGGCTCTTGGCTACTTGACGAGATGTGCCGTTAAAGCACATATTGCCGATCGAAATGAAAATTTGGTCACCGGAATGATTTTTGCAGTTGAGATGATTTTCCTTTATGTAATTTTTGACTAGTCTAAATTAATAAAATAGTTTATCATCAATGATCCTTTTGACAACATAAATAATCAGGCATATGCATATATTAAGACCTGTAAATCTGCTATGATTTTGTATGCTCGACCTTTAGGTTACCAGCTATTTTCTAACTATCTCATCAAGTGATGTAAGTACGTGAAAAAAAACGATTTTGATCAATGGAGCGCTTCATTAAAGATAAATGCGACTACTTGACGAATGACACGCTTATATGCAAAATAACCCCTGGCACTCATCTTAGCCGAGTACCTAAAACATTTCCGATTAACTGCATACGAAACAAGGTCCAAATGCGCGAATTTGTGAGGCAGCAAAGGAGTGATTTCGCGATCATATACTACACTGATTCTAGGTTATGGTAACGTGGAAATCGCGGCGCCTCCTATAATCAGAGCCGAACCGGCTGAGTGCTGACCTACTGCTCGCTCGCAATCGGTTTCATCATCTTCCGCACTCGACATTTTCCCGGCATTCCCTCTCGAAAAGCCATTGCCGACAATGCACTCATCACACGCATGCACACTTGCACACTTGGGCAGGTGATGAGGAGGAGGAGGAGTAGAGAGAGAGAGAGAGAGAGAGAGAGAGAGAGAGAGAGAGAGAGAGAGAGAGAGAGAGAAAGAGAGAGATTCTACAATTATTTCGCAATAGTACAAGCGTTAGTCTCCTGTATGTGCACGCATTTTTCTTCTGCCACAGCATCAGAAGTGATACCAACTATTGAACGCGCACACTTGCTTGTGTCGGTAAAATACGCAATAGTTCATATAGCGAAGACATACGGCGTGTGGATATCCCATGGAAATTACCAGACCACGCGACGTTATTTGCTCGCTTTCATACAGTTTCACCGCATTTCGGCTTATCATCGAGTTATACAGCTACTCTATAATTTAAATAATTTCATTGTTGAGCTTATAAATTTCTCTCACGCTCAATGGAGCCGCACAACAGATTATATTTCAAAAATTCAAATAAGGATTGTTGGGGGTGGCAAATTATATCTACACCTATCGATTTTAATAGCCAATAAGAAGAAGCGGAGGTATACACCTATTGAATAATTTTTAGGTGCAATAAAGTTGACATATTCAATTTATCACCAAGAAGTCTCTCACGATCAAAGACTCTAGCTCCTCCGCGAGGCGACTCATTGCGCGATGACATCACGGCGCAGGAGGAAGGTGAGAGAAAGAAAGAAAAAAAAGGAACGCAGACAAGAAGCGAATTTATAAGCGATAATTGCTATAGCTGATAGCTAGCGAATCCAAGTGAGAAAGAGATGGAAGAAGGTACTAGACAATTGTTGTAGTGGTAGTGGTAGTAGTAGTAGTACAGTTTAGAGCGATGCCGTGGCGAAGGCAACAAAGAGCCCAGGCAGGTAAAGCCAGTAGGCGGACTTGGTAGGTTCATTCACCTCGGACTAGCGGGCAACCGGATAGCGGGACCCTGACTCCTCTGTGAGTGTATGTACACCTCTTTCTCTCTCTTTCTTCCTCTCTCTTTCTGTTTCGACTCGGTCTCGTCCGATCGCACGTGTGTGTGTGAGTGTGTGTGCGCCCGCACGTGTGCTGATGCAAGTATACTATAGTGAATTGTCGGTCTGTATCGGATGCTACAACAAAAAGTCTGGACCCAATTTCATCCTTGTTTTCCCTTCAATCTGTTGGTTCGATACACGAGGTGTATGCGCAACTCATTGCTCTCTCTCTCTCTCTCTCTCTCTCTCTCTCTCTCTCTCTCTCTCTCTCTCTCTCTCTCTCTCTCTCTCTTCTCGTGGCCGTTGTGGAGGGCATTTTGGGCGCCACATCGAGATCTGCTTGAGTGCCAAGTGTCGAGTCTTTGACGTGTTTGTGTGCAGACATTACTGTGACTGCGTGTCTGGATCCTTTGACGCACACGATACAGGTGGACTCTCATGTAAGGGATCTCGTCGTGTTTACTCCAAATTAATGGATTTTTATGGACGGGAAGGTTTAATTTTAATTTTCAGTTCGAGGCTTTTGAGGAGCCGTTTGTTTTTTTGCTTCTTTTATATCCATGAAATGATACTGTCTCATCGCAATCTGCTATTAAATGTATCGTCAACTTACGTTGAATGAAAAATTATCTAAATTTTACGATTTTAAGTAAGAAAAATGAACGAACAGCTATTCTTCAACATATATTTCACGTAAAGTGACAAATTAGCAATGATCTGTCAGCCGAATTATCCAGTAACTAATTCATCTTGATCTATAATTAAAAACTATGGTTTGACCATTTAGATAACTTTAGTGCATGATGTGCAATTAATTAAATACCATATTTCATCTATGAAATATGAGCTTAAGTATAAGTCACAGTTACGTATCCATCACGAAGCAGACATTCATTTATTATCAGGTGAAGCTAATTGTGCCAGCAAAATCAAATTGAGCGTAAAAAGACTTTGTGACATCAACCTCCAAATAGTCAAACCAATTATGAACAAAGCAAACAAAAATAAGAAGTGCGTTACGACTGTATCACGTCCACAAGTTGCATTAATGAAAAGAGTTAACTTTATCCACAAAATTCATTAGTTGGCAAAGTTTTACGCACTTTGGAAGGTAATACGAAAATTCATCTGTTGGCGAAAACGAGCATAGATCACAAGTATGAGAGTATGTGCGAGTGTGTAGCAGCAGCGGTAGTAGTCAGCAGTTCCTTCTGACTTTCGCGGATTTCACAGGTCGTCCATCACTCCGTAAATGTCTACTCTGCGGTGTGCTTGCTTTTGCCTCGCCAACTTACATGCAGGAAAGTTTCAGCTCTGTCTTACTTGAGATCATGGAAGCGAGCATTGGCCAAACACTGGATCGGTATTCCGTAGGTTTTAACTGGGATTGATCTCTGTCGATTGATTGTTCTGTTGAATTTCGTGAGGATTTATTGTATGTATTTGTCAATAAAGTTACAGGAAACGAGAGAGATTGTTGGTTGACTTTCACACAGGAAACTGTTAATTATTTATACTTGTGCAGGGCACTTCGTTACCCTATAGATAGAGAACATAAATCTTCTTAAGTAGATCAGCATTGCTAAAGATAACATAAATTCGCTTTGAATGCTTTATTGAAATGAAAACATATTATCTCTAAAAACTAAGCACTGTCAATTTTAATCTACTTTGATCGATAATCAATAAATAGAATGTAACAGTTTATTACTATAAAACTGATGAATGTTAGTAAAATTATTTCTGGTATGGAAACAATTTTATGAAGTTGGCAATTTAATCAATTCAAAGAAACTAATCACGAAGAAAAGTCGTGAATTATCGCCTGCAATGAAATATCTCCAAAAACTAACGCTCTTCAATTTTAAAAATTCACGGGATCTATAATCCACCACGCCTGCCGAGGAATCCACGATAGACGCTCGAACGCATCGGTCAACGACAGGCGAGTCTTCGACCTTAGAACAACGCAGTAGGTTGCAACCTTTACATACACATTGTCTTGCATGCATAGACTATAAGAGAGAAAGAGGGGGAAATAGAGAGAGAGAGAGAGAGAGAGAGAGAGAGAGAGAGAGAGAGAGAGAGAGAGAGAGAGAGAGAGAGAGAGAGAGAAGAGTCTATAGGCCTCTTGCAGAGATTCCAGAGAAATAGAGAGGGGAACGCAAGAGGTCGTGGCAGGTGCACGGCTACCAGACTCTCTCTCTCTCTTCTCTGTACATACCCGAAACGATTCTTTGCCTTCCACGTCGCTTCTCCTCTCACTCTGCGGTCTTGAGTCTATATGATGAACTACGCGTTCGCATGTCGGTGGCCAGGTACACGCCGAGGATCGAGATTACTTCTACTGCACTTTTGGACTGCCAATTTTATAACAGAGCAACGAGTCTGCCGCTGCACTCTTAGATTTGTACTTATATGACGCCATTGGTGCGAGAGGCAATTAGATCGTGTGCAGGTTGTGTCGAAAGGATTGTCACTCTTTATAATTCTGTAGAAGAACTCGATTCTGTTTTTTCATTGCGAATATTTGTTACATTGCAATTCAGTTAAATTGAATTTCAATGTTCATTTTGTGAGCTCAGGAATGAATTTGCCTATTTGGAATTGAAAAATAATTGAGAACAATGATCGAAAGTAGATCAATTTAAGGTACAATCGAATCAACTTTAAGACTTATGTTTTATTCAAATCAACCACTCATTGTCTGTCTTCCACTTGTACTTCTGCTACGTACGGTTTCTCTGAGCTTGGATCGCCCACATTAAACTCAGAATGGAACAACATCGACAGTAGGTTTTCTAATTCATCAAAGACAATGGGTCTCGGGAACTATTTTATCTTCGCGGCTGTTCGCAATTCCAATTGGAGCAGCGAAAAAGCGTACACTTTTCTATAATTGTTGGTCAAGAGCCTCCCGGCGCCGGCGGATTTGGAAAATGTTTCGGTACACGTAAGGAAAAGCGGCAGTGTTCTGAAAGATTCGAGCCTCCTTCTTTTAAGAGCCAACCATATAGTTCTGCGCGTGCGTCGTTGAGGTTATCCTATTGCTCTCTGCTCTCGTCTACCTTCGTTTAATATTTTTTCCGCAGATTTACAGCCGCTTGCGCTCTCTCAATACGCATGCACCTGAGTGTCATCCAATTTATGAGGAGAATCGTAAATAAAGGCTTGGAAAATTATATTATCTAACCTAATAGTGTGGGGGATATATATATAGCCGAGATAATGACATTCCTGTACGTTGGGAAATTCTAATCCTTACGAAAAGGCTCTTAGAAAATTTTTCACGAAGATGCAAGTGCCTTTTGTAAGTATAACTTTGGGTGAATCCAAGAACCAGATTAGGTAACATTGGTGATTCTCACGTTTTTATCAGTCCAAAGATTTGTAACTATGTGGACGTGCGTGCGCCCGACAATAACCAAAAATCCTCTTTTATCAATTCGCAGTATTTAATGGAAAAAAACAGCGAAGTAAAAAAAGGAAAACAAACTAAAGCGTAATTTTCGTCCTTTGTAACTAAAACATAATTGTGTCCTTCACAAAAAGAACCGATGCATCTGCAATCGAATCTTTTTTTACCGACTTGGGATTTCTCAAAATCTATATTTAATTGCAGCAGCACTTGATAAGTAGATCAACATAATGTTGATAGGAACGGCACGAATACTGCACACACCTATAGAGATTGTAATAAGCTTCTGATTGAAGTGCGAGATTCATGTAATTGCAGTATAATACGAAATGAAACCCAAATTTATCATTCCCACAAAAACCAACTGGATTCCTAGATCTTTAAAAAAAAATGATTTTATTTTTAAGATTAAATACATTAAAAAGTTAATATTATTTAAGCAATTGCTTTCTATTCTGCTTGGGATATATTTTTTCGAACGGCTGCAACCGTGAAAATATTTCAATGTCGCCGTCAAGCATGTAATATAAGTAATATGCCGAGCTCTAGATTTTGCCGCTGTTGCGACTTGCGTGCGTATATATATATATGTAGACTCGCAAGGAATACACATATATGTATACGTACATATGTGCACACACTTACTCCAGCGGCGTGCATCAACCTCATGACTCGCCTAGCGAACCGGAACCTGCGTTTACGCAGTCGCGGCTCTTATATTTCAGATGCAAAAGAAGCGAGAGAGAGAGAGAGAGAGAGAGACTATACATAAGGAAAAATTACGCTTTTTTATTTTCTTCTGCTATCGAAGCGAGACCAATTGCATGTATAATACAACATCGATGTTAAAGGCGCATTTACAATATTTATAGCATTTACATTGTAATTTTTCGAGAAACGAAAAATGGTTTTCTTTGGAAATATATTTTTCGCTCCGACCATAAAAAGGTATAAACTTTTTATTACCGTTAGCCCGGAAATCAGCAATAAGATTTAAGTGATAAGTTCGAGGATAAGTTATTCCAAGTGCTTTAACGATTAGTGAACTAGTTTAGAAAATATCTTTTGACTATTTATGTGTATGACATTGAAATTTGTTCAACTTAAAATAAAATTAGAATCATTCATCTTAATCAGAATGAATAAACTAGGAAATATTTATCTCTAAATAGTAGGCAAAAACAAAGTCAGTTATCATACCTTCAATTTGCGTTGCTACGTATAAAATAAATGGGAGGAGGCTATCGAAATGATGGAGCGTAATTACCGAAATTTTTGGTTGAGTAAGCTAATCACTTAGTTCCAGCAGCTAAATGACCTAAATTGGAGTCAGTTTGCATTTTTCTTAGTATACCTCCTGATGTCACCTGATTTTCTATATTGTCAATTGGCAGGGTTAAGATGTGTTTTACATAACGAGAAATTTTATATTTTCTTGATATAAATTAATTGTGTAAACTTATTGTACTTGCAGTTTTTAATATATGCTTTGTTTTAGTTGAATGTATTTTAAACTAGCATTTATCTCTATATGATAGCATAATTTAAAATACAATTAAAATAACTCTGTAGCACAGAGACAATTGCTTCCAAGGACCTCAAAACATTCGTTTCAAGTCAATTAAAGGCTTCACTCTTATTGTAAATTAACCTTAAATCTGAATGCAGCGAGAACTAGTATAATCCTCGTCTCTCGTGTACCTATATTGAAGTAGAAAATGAGGAGCGGAAAAATAGAGAGAAGGGAGAGAGAAAAAGGTAGATGCTGAGAAAATGAAAGAGAAATGGAGGAAGCAACAGCAGCAGCAGAAGCGACTCCACTTTTTTTTTCTTCTCCTCCCTCTTTTCGTCCTCACTATATACCTTTTCTTCGTGCATCTTCTTCATCAGAAAACCGGTTTCCACGTCGTAGCGCCGATTGTACCGACCACGACGTTGTCGAGGCCGATGCCAATGAGTGTGTTTTATATGTGTACATTCAAATATACGTATACATTAAAACGCAAGTGAGAAGCGGAATAAGAGCTAAAGATAGAGAGAGAGAGAGAGAGAGAGAGAGAGAGAGAGAGAGAGAGAGAGGGAGAAAGAGAGAGCTTTTGAATTTCCTGCATGGCACAGACTGTTACGCACTCGAACAGAGAACCATTGCAGGAAGGAGAAAACCCATCTCTCTCTCCCCCCCTCCCTCTCTCACTCTCTCTCTCTCTCTCTCTCTCTCTCTCTCTCGACTTGTTCCATACACTTTTTCTTCGCTTGATCCGTAGGGTCTCTATTCTCCTTTCCTCCTCCATTTTTTGTTTCTTTACTCTCACGAGTTTGTTCGATAGAATCAAGAGGTGTCTGTTTTGTATATGCATGAACGTGTATAATATATATATATATATTATACACGTTCTCTCTCTCATATATATATGAGAGAAAAAATGAAGAAAGAATAAACTAAATATGCATACGTATGTTATATATAATATCTAGAGAGAGAAAGGAGAGAAAGAGAGAAAAGGGCAATATATATATATTAAGTGAAGGGTAGGACCAATGGATTCGCGCATTGCATATTTCGCGGGGATTGCGCACACGTATAAAATTTTGAAGGTTGTGATGTAACGTTGTGATACGAAGAGTTGGGATGTTTTCCGTATCGTACTTAATGAGAAAAAAATTACTACATCTGGTCAGCCATGGCCACAATAAATTTATTGTCAAATTTATTGTGAGTTTAGAAAAAGATAGGGAGTATATGATAACTTAAGGTTTACTATTATTTTGATGCAAATTCGGTGATTCCCGGTTGTCACGTAAAAATGTTATAAAAAATCTGGCACTGTAATAAACCAAAGCATCATGTATTAAAGTGCATTTATAATTTGCAAAGAATGACTTTATTCTTATTGCGAGTGTCCCGTATTTTTACAATTAAAAGTTTCAATAATTTCATAATTGAACGTGAGTTTTATGAAGAAAAATTCTTGAAAACCTTCCAAAAGGATTACGTTTTTGAAACATTTAATGTAATTTGCTTAGAAAAGTTGTTAATAGAAAATTCGTTTAATTTTTATTACTCAGTTAAAAAAATTATAACTTTCATATTTCAATCAAATTAAAAACTAGCGTGTCGCAAAGCACTAAGACCAAGTGCAAGTGCAAAGCACTAAGACTTTTACTTGACTACTCAAGTAAGAGGGAGTAGATATTTCTTGTAAAAATCTCGTTTGTGTATAGGTAATGCATGCAGAATATACCAATATATACCGTATGTATGTAGGGGCTATATCGACCAATCACAGACCTTCACTAAACATTCTGAAAATTGGTAAAATCTAAAAATGGTATTTACCATTTTTATGATTTTATCAGAACATTTTGAGATAAAAAATCACTATGATTTAAAAATTAAAAAAAAAAATCCATTTTTGGTGTATCTTCGAGACTCGATAGTAATTAGACCTTTGTATATAGATCTCTCAAAATTTAGAGGCCTACGGTGGCTCGGTCGGCAGAGCGATGGGCTCGTAGTCCGGCGGTCCCGGGTTCGAGCCCAGGTCTCAGCCGATTCACACAAACACCTCTGTAAAAATATTACTTACATGTGCTTTGTTTACAAACACACCGTAGACCTCCGTCGCTGATTAGCACCGCATGGAAGCATAAATAGAGCGACGTTAAAAAAGATAAAAAAAAAAAAAAAAATTTAGAAACATGGTTTGAACATAGAATGCAACATTTTTCCAAAGTTTCAGCGATTTTAAAAATTTTAATTTTTCCGTTCGCGTGAAATCGCCCATATATATACTAGAGGAGGAGGAATGCCCCTGTTCGCTCCGCTCGTGAAGCCCCATTTTTAAATCTAGTAGTTAAAAAATTTATTACTTGTGAATGATCATTTTAATTGATTAACATTTATTAAACCAACGTTAAGTTTTTGTTAGTTAGTTAAATTTATTTATTATTTAAATGAAAGATTCACTTTATTCTTTTTTACAAATGTTACAGCCAAGTTTAATGTGAAGTGCGATTTCTTAAAAAAAAAGGCGAAGAACGCGATTCGAACCTGAAACGTTTCGCGCTGAAGTCGAGTACTCTAACCACTGAGAAAATAATTATTCTTTATGCTATAATAAAATATGTATAAATATTGAATTAATTTTTAATTTTAATATTAATAAAATTAATATTAATTATAATATATCCAAGATGGCGCCTTCGGGAAAGAAACCTCCCGATCGGCCCAGTGAAAAAGTTTACAAGTGCCATAATGATACAAAGTTTGAGTCAGTAATTTGTGTCATATGTGAAGATGTCTACCATCTGAACGATTTTACGAGGCGTAATTGTGGAATAGTGATCAGTGAAACCCTTGCGGTGTGCAGAAAGCATACGGAACTAAACCTAACCTCAATTGATAGTGACCACGCGTTATCAAATGAAATGAAAAGTATTGTAGCACAAATAAAATATGCTGCGAATATTTAAATAAAAAAAAGTGAACAGAAATATGGAAATAAGATAGCGGATATGAAAAAGTTAATAATAGAACAAGAAAATATGCGTACAAGTCAGGAAAAATTAATAAATGAAAAAAATGA